>JAFBJZ010000738.1:600000-803054 GCA_016785225.1 Psettodes erumei | reverse complement strand
AACACTGCATAGGATAACAGGTGTTAAAACTGCCAAAAAGGTCATATTTTAGCATGTCATGAAAATGAAAAAACGACATAGTATAGTATGTCGAAAAAATGCGAAAAATGTCAAAATTTAAAATGGCTTTAAAACTCACCAAAACATCAAAGAATACTGATTTATGAACACTGCATAGGATAACAGGTGTTAAAACTGCCAAAAAGGTCATATTTTAGCATGTCAAAAAAATGAAAAAAAACGACATACTATAGTATGTCGAAAAAATGCGAAAAATGTCAAAATTTAAAATGGCTTTAAAACTCACCAAAACATCAAAGAATACTGATTTATGAACACTGCATAGGATAACAGGTGTTAAAACTGCCAAAAAGGTCATATTTTAGCATGTCATGAAAATGAAAAAAAACGACATAGTATAGTATGTCGAAAAAATGCGAAAAATGTCAAAATTTAAAAATGCCGCCAAATGCAAGAAAACATCAAAGAATACTGTTTTATAAACACTAGATATCATAAAGTGTTTTAAAAATGCCAAAAACTCCAACACAACATTTAATAGTAGGTGCAGATAACTCAATCCATTAATACAGTCAAAAGGAAATTACATTAAATTCTTCTTTGAAGCTAGGACACACAATAAACTGTAAAATGACATTGGTCCATTGAATAAAGTATTCACTTCAACCACCTGGTTTGTTATTTTCTTGATATTAAAGCATTACTCTGCTCTACACAGTCATATTTACATTATCTATAGAAGCTTTCTTAAAACCAGACTGATCACTGAAGCTATTCATTTCTCTTCATGTGCAGGACTGCGTCTTTAAAACTAAATTCGCAATGGTTGAATGTAAGTTACCTTGACTTGTTATGATGATTATGTTATTCAGTATATTTTTATGCAATTGTCCTCGGCAGTAACCAACATTGTTAAATATTGTGCTGCCGCCCAGTGGACAGCTTCACTGATTACACAAAAAGCAGCAATGTATTTTCTGTATTCTGTATTTTCACATCTGTTTACTGAATCTCCAAAACACAATCATGAATCTTCATGTAATAGCAACTACAACAGAAGCACTACTCAGGCTCAACTCGACACTTTAAATCTTTACTCATGAGATATGATTGAATGTGAAGGTAAGACATGAAACTGACAAAACGATCTAATCACACCAAGTTATTGATGAAAACAAAAATAGTTGATTTAATACAACAGCTTGTGAAATATGAAGGTTAGTCTGGTTAATTAGAAAAGAGAGCCTTGAAAGTCGGTGTGGCCTGTATCCTATAAAAGTTAGCAGAATTTTCTCTCTTTGTAATCAGTCATGGTTCAAGTTCAAAATAATCTCTGTTTTCACTTTGAGGCATAGCAATTTAATATTGTCTTTAGATATTATATAATTATAATATGATAATATAATTTATATTTGTGTGCCCTAATGACTATAAATCCTTCTTCAAACCAAAGAAAGTAAGTTGGTGCAATGACTCACGTAACGTATTCTTCTATTTCTATTACATATTAAATGATACATTGATATGTGGCGTGATTCACTACAATGTTAAATTGTCCAGCTCGCTGAACACCACAAAGTTCTTCACTAAGGGCATTGTGTCACTGAGGGCATTGTGACCCCCACCACCACCCCTTTGTACCTGTGGCTGTCTGGCTTATTATTATGGTCTGTCTGGCAGGCTGCCTGGCTGGTGGTCTCTCAGTGAACTTGATACTCAAATCAACAGCCAGCTGTGACATGTAGGGCATCAAGGGGGCCGAATGGAACTAGTCTGGAGCTCAGCCAGTCACTTAACACTTGTCAACAGTTCTAATGAAAGTGGTCTTTTACTTGGTGGCCTCTTTTTCATTAGCAGGGTCAGAGGTCGCCGCCCAAGGCTGGCTGTCTGTCGGCCTGTGTTGGCAGACAGTTGAGGAAGAGGGCTGAGGAAGGGTGAAAAAGAAGGGGATGTAAGGGCAGAGGGGGAAGGGGAAAACATTCAGTGGCTAGTTGGTTTCTTATGTTTTGTTCCATGTATGTCCCACTGGTCCTGGTGACAAAGTTTTCTTCTTAAGTGATCTGACAGCTCTAGCCAATCCTGAGTTGATTCTCAACTGACATTGTGACTGCAGCTCAAACAACACATGTACATTTTCATTTTTGTTTTAATCTCTTTCACACCATGACTTAGCCACAATGTCAGCATGCAAAGCTATAAATTCTACAGAATAGTGACAATTTAAGTATCAAGCTCCATCCTTACATTACATACAGCTGAATTTGTGGGTTATATTACCCTGTTTCTACTTGACCATTCATCATCCATTGCTTTTCTTTCTGTTGTCTATTATGCCACTTTAACAGATGTTGCCACTGGGAGAAGAAAAGAGAGAAAATCAGCCAACATCCCTCTTCTCCTCCTCCTCCTCCTCCTCCTCCTCTTCTTCCCCTTCACCCTGGCCTCTTGCACATGAAAGGGGCCGCACAAGGCCAATGGATGGCCGGTGGGGTGTGCGCTATGCGAGGGCCCCAGACCCAGACACAACACAACACACAGCTCCACAGGCCACCACAGCTGGGCTGGAATGTGACCTGCCTCAGATTTTCATGCCAGACCAGACCGTGTGTGTGTGAAACACAAGGGGAAGGAGGACATGGATGGAGGGATGTCAACTGCAGATCAGCACATGCACCGTCCACATGAGTCTCTTGATAAACTTTGAGCACTTCTGGCTATTTTCTCTCTTGCAGAGGGAAAAACACAACAACATCACAAAGCAAGGATATTGTCATATTTTCTTAATCATCTTTATTCATTTTGCCATCATATTCCATACAGGTTTAAATGAACACTAATACATCATAGATAACATAAAAATGTCTGTTCTCTATGTAATTACATTCATATGTGTACATATGTATATATGTATACATTTCCATCAGCCATTGCCCTATAGGAAATAGATCAAGAAAAATAAATATGAAGTACAGAAGTCCACATACATATAGTAAATTAAAACAAAATAGATTCCACAAAAAATGGAACAAAAGAGCTTATTTGATTCTGGTCGATAAACTGAGGCTTCACATTGCATTATTGTGAGCACAACGGCTCTGGACAATTGTTATACAATGTCTATTTTAGGAGGTCCAACATTAGCATAAAGGAAACAAAACAATTATATTAGTGTATTGACTCTAATGTAATTTTAATAAGGTTTAAATGCTTTGTACAGGGAAATGCATATGACTATTTCTAATCTATTTGGCTTTTTTGCAGATTGTGTCCATGCTGTTAACAGCAAAAGTGTTTGAGCTTGATTCTAATTAAAAAAGAACAGTTTTTACAAGGCATCTGCAAAGAAATTATGAATGAAAACAACTGGCAAAATGATGATTAATTGCAACTATGAAATGTGATTATAAGGAGCAAAAAAAGAAAGAAAAACATCTGAAACAGAAAACAAAACTTCTGATGTCACAGATAAGTTACTAGTTTTGTGTTTTCTTGTAGTTGGTGAGACTAGTGAGGTCACTGGAGCTTGGAATAATCTGAAAACAACAACTCTGACTTTTAGCAAGTGCGACATTTTAAAACATGCTACTGGGCGGCAGAGAAATCTTTGAGGAAATCACAGGTTTTCTTATGGATAACCTCACGAAGCTTCCTGATTCTACGAGTGCTGGAGGAGCCTACAAAGCTGTCAGGCTGCAGGATGGCCATCCCATTGTGGACGTCTCCCATGATAATGAGCTGTCCGTTGGCTACAGTAATATTGGGGCAGGGGCAGTTCCAGTCCATGTTCAGAAGAGTCACCTCCAACGGTTCCTTGCCAAAGAACCTCAAACCCATCTTTTCATCCTTCAGGATCTCCTCCACTGTCACTAAAGCGTGCCCTGACTCCTGCTCCTCTGTCAGCTCAGTCACACGCCCCAGGATCACAAAGTCACTCTTGCAGAAGCTGGTGACCATTTTGCCTCGAGGTTTACACATCTTGCAGTTGTGGTTTTTCGGAAAGGGGCACATCTCTTCACAGGCCTCTTTGGACTCAAAGTTGTTCTCGTTACCTCCACAGCCACCATAGACAAAGGACTGACACTTTTTGAGGCTGCTGCTATAGGCCCAGCGAGGCTCATAAGACTTACAAGGCCCTTGGAGGCTTGGTAGGCTACAGGGAGCTGCTAGCTCTGCTCCACATGACAGCATGCAGGCTTCGTATGTGTCGAAATGGTTACGGTTTTTATTGCACTGACTGTACGTAAAGGTGAAGCAATTGTTCCTCTTTGGTTCATAGTACCAGCTCATGCTCTCTTCTCCACAGTCATCTGTGTCCGGGCTCTTGAGGCATTCTTCAGCTTGAAAAGGCAGGCTGGTACTATTCCCCTCTGCATTCTTACCTTTCACTTCTCTCCTGATCACTACCAAGGGGAAGTGTGCTGATACACTTCCCCCAACATTTTTGGCTGTGCACGTGTAGATGCCGGCATCCTGAAGTTGTGCATTGTATATGACCAGTTGGCCAATGTTAGTAACTACAACATTCCCTTGGACGTGATTAGGTCTCATTATCGTGTTATCTTTGCCCTGCAGCTGTTTCTCCCAGGTGATCTCCGGGCGTGGCTTCCCAGACACCTCACACAGGAAGCTGGCCGTCTCTCCAACAAAAACAGCCAGCTGTGTGGGGCTGCTGTGTATGGTGGGGAGCTGGATGTCAGCTGGGAGGGTGGTCTGGAGGGCGGTGGTGGGATGTAGGGTGGTCTCTGCAGGGATTGGGCTGGTGTTCGGCCAAGTGAGGTGGTACCTGTAGGTAAGTTGAATAAGAAAAGAATTAGCTCTAGTCAGGAAATATCAAAGACTCTTTAACTATACAGACAGGAAATTCCTGCATAATGCTCTATTGCACATGTCATACATACAGTTTTAAACAGCAGAAAAAATCATTGTGTTTTGCAAATATGTCAATTGTG
Source organism: Psettodes erumei (assembly GCA_016785225.1). Lineage (NCBI taxonomy): Eukaryota > Metazoa > Chordata > Actinopteri > Pleuronectiformes > Psettodidae > Psettodes > Psettodes erumei. The sequence continues at coordinate 798,084 of JAFBJZ010000738.1, read as the reverse complement.
ACAGCTGAAAAAGACAACTTTGCCTTTTCACACCAAAAATCAAAAGTAGAGATCTAAAATACTTAACATGTTACCTGCAGGTGACCTCAGAGATAGAGATACCCTTGGAACAGGCCTCTGCATCCATGTAGCACTTGTTATAGTAAGTCATGCCATCTGATGCACATGTGAAGTGGGGTTCCCTCTCGCAGCGGTCCCGGCACTTACAGACAGGCTGGCCATCCCAGATGTCACACTCTGACCCTTGCTGAGAGCACATGAACTTGTCGCAGGTGGCACCCTTTGGCATTCCAATGGGGCCCTTGTTGCCCTTGATGTCTATGTAGCGTGCTGCCACACAGCTTTTGTTACCACATACATTAGGGCAGCACTTCTCAAACGTCTCACAGTCCTGTGGTTGGAAAAGAAAAAAAAAACCTTTGTAGCACATACAGTACAGAATATATATTTTTACAGTTGAACTTTGATGTGAAATTATATTCCCTGCAGATTTCATTGTGATGAATTAAGATCAGAGGGGTTCTTTAAATGCATGCTTTGTGTGAATGAGGTCCCAATGACACAATATGACTTTGTTTTGTTTGGATTCTGTCAACTAACACCCAGACAGTAACTAATGCAAAGAGCAAAGAAAAATAGGAATTGTTCGGAACTGGCTGTTTGGTTACTTTGCTGTTTAATGTTGAAGTTTGAATGAAGGGGTTTGTCTGACATGGCAGAACCTGTTATTTTCCAGTTCTGCCATATCTTTGAAGAGAGGCTCTTAAATCCTCTGCAATGCATGCAAGATTCAAAACTAAGGGAAACAACAAATGTATGCATTCAAACACCTCATGAACTCTGGGGATTTCTGAACTTAATGTCTGTAATGTTATTTTAGTTATTTAGAAAAGATAGATATACAAAATAGATATAATCACCTTTGTTAAACAGTTTTCTCAAATCAAATCAAATCATTCTGCCGCATTTTAAAGATATTATCACACACTGAAATTCGTCAAAAGAGCTTTGACGTCCTCAAGTTTCACAAGCAGCAGTCTTTTCATCACCGCAAACGGCAGGGAAAAAAAAAACCTCACCTGGTCTGATTCACACTCGCGCATACAGGTGCTCATAGCATCCACCCACAGGTTGGGGTTCAGGTCGTTCGGGCACAGACCCGCGTGAGAGTACACCACTTTTGCCACGGGCATGGGCATGGGCATTGCTCGCACACGGCAGCTGTCCATATAAAGGAGTACGGTATAACAGTGTCCCAGAAGAAACCAAATCCATCGGGGAAACAGCATCCACCACATATCCCGCTCGTAAAACAGCGGAGTGCTGAAAAAAAGTTCTTGAAGATGAACAAATCCAGCGAGAGACGACCAAGTTTAGCGTGAATTTGTCGTATAGGGGAGTCTTCACACTTTCGCGAAATTAATTTTCCCAAGAGCTGGAATGCAGATGCGACGAAAACAGGGGCGTGCGGGAATGGTCTCGATGTGGAGAGCTCTTCAGGTTTGTCGCTCCTGGTTTAGTAGTAGCAAGAGATTAAGGCTGCGGCGTGCAAACCCACTTAAGATCTAACTACATGAATTACAGTGGCCTGTCTGGTCGGACAGCAAAGCCCGGCTGAGTTACATTTATGATCAACTTAATTAAGGAAAAAAAAGTTTTCCAACAGTTTGCAGGCGCTGTTTCATAGAGGACTGACGAGACACCTGTGTGTAAGGCGCTGGCTGCCTTAACCCTTAGCTTGCAAAGCTGGTGCAAAGGAGATGAAGATATTTAGCTATATTAATAAACATATAGGATATATATTGATTATATACTTTATCCTAAAGCTAAACATTTCAGAATGTTGTCTTCACATGTAAAAAATATGCATATAAATAAGATAAAGGCAACTGACTATAAGAAAACATTTTGTATAATAGAATTGAAAGACAGCTGATAGTTTTCATAGTATGCTTTGTATGTGTCTGTTGACTTGTCATAAAGGCTTCAATTAAAACAGTACTTGGTGAAAATATGGTGCATTCTGCTGCCTGATGACAAAACACCCATTACTGCAAAGTCTCTGCTGTCCATCAGAACAAAATATTAGTCTCCAGAAGATGGCACCAAACTCAGTGCAGTCCCTCCAATCTCTTTTATCAATTCTGGATCCTGTTCTAATTTGACTTCCTCTAAAACTGTATTGAAAACCATAAGGTCTGTCTATCTATCTATTGTTTTATTGTCATACAGAGTAAATAACCTTATGCTTTAGCCCCTGGCTGCACACTCTGGATAGTAGTTAAGCGAAACATTCTATACTCCTACTACTACTTCTTCTTGTTCTTCATTAGAAAATCATGTGCCATTTCATAGTGTTGGTGACGGAATATTGCATTCTAGTGTATATCTGGTAGAGATAGGATAAACTGAATCAATGCATATCGTGACAGCAAGTTAAAAAGATGGTCTACATTTATCTTTAGGAAAAAGCTAAATATTCAGTTCAATTTTAATAGCTTCACTGTGCGTGTGTGTGTTGACAAGGAGTCTGTGCTTCCCAAACTGAGACCCTGCTGAGTCCAAAGAGGCCCAGTGCTCTCCAGGCCAAACCCTGCAGTCTCAGTCTAGTCTGCTGTCTGTGAGCCCTCTCTGAAAACACACAGGCACACACACATAAACACTTACACATGCACACAGATAAGATCCATATACCTGCAGCCAGATAAAAAAGTAACCATGTATAAAAAGTGTGTTCAAAAATACGGACACTGGTAATTTACAAGGATTTGCTTTTAAAAAATGGAGGTTTTACAAACACAACTGCATGCTCTCAAATGCATGCAAATGCGCAAACACAGTCAAGCTGTGTTTTCAGTGTCTGCTCACCCACTCGCCCCCTCTTAGCCCTCCACCCCTAACCTTCACCCCTCAAGACCCTGCATTCCCAGCATAGCCGACACTGGGGCTTCAGGGCATGTCACATATTAATAAAGCCACACGGAGGACCCCACGCGGGGTGCTCCGACAGTCTATCTGCCTTCTGCACATGCATTGTCTGAAAAGAGACCTTGACTTTGACCTTCTCTGCGCAGCCTCGGCATCTTTCTGAGCCAGTTCAAATCAACTTTGCAACTCGTGATATCTCTATTGATGTTCATTTTCAATTGTCTCTTGAAATATGTCTTACAGGTCCTAATCAATGTCACATGGGTTGTTTAGGTTGGTACATCACTAGAGACGTGGCACCCCCACTACAGTATCTTTTGAAAATTCTGCTGGCTTTCCTTAAAAGATTTTATTTCAAAGTGATCAGAAGTAAGTTTCACTGCTTATAGTCTGTTGTCGCCCGTGGGGAGTACGAAACATGTGTCATGGGATGGTGTAAACGTGGAAACAGGGGGAGCAAATTTCATAGAAAGGCAGGTGACTATCAGCTGACATAAGAGACTGCCTTCAAAGTCCCGCAATCTAAAGGTATCAATTTAAATCATCCAGTATGTTGCATGTAGGCCTGCATAGTTATTGAAAGAATAAGATGGCTGACACACTATTGGATGACCCAGGTTTGTATTTTCTTTCTACCTTTAAGCTCATGTAAATCTTACTTCAACAGTTGCACTATTAATCTCTGGCTTTACCAGTGTCATGCATTCTTTTGTGCTGTAAATAAGCAGCTCTATGTACATTGGCTTTGTGCATTATGCCTGTTAGCAAGGGGCACAAGTTGCACCACAAGCCACAGTCCAAGCACATCGTCCGAGGCATGTACCTGTGAGTAATGTCGCCTTCTGCCTCTGTTTCTAAAATGCTATTACGAACATGCTGGTCCACAGCTTCTCTTGCCCATGACTGAGGCCTGGGAAGCTGGCGGAGCTAGGTTCAAAACAATGGAAGTGTTATGACTGTTCATACTAAGCTTATTATGTGTGTCTCACTCCAGAACAAAGGAGAGAGACACGTCCAGCCACAGCAGGGCCCTAATCTGATCCCTCAGCCCCAGTCTAGACACAAAACACAACATGCCGATGGTCAGACACGCAGGCATACATGCACAGATTCACAGATGTCGAGTGAAATGTATATATCCTAATTGCTATACACTCCTTTTTCCCTACATTTAGATTACACACAGACACACACACACACGCATTTAACTTTCTCAGATCAGATTATGCAATATTTGTGCTCTCCAGATCCCAGTGTCTGAACATCTGCTCACCACATGAGCACTATTGTATTCATTTCACTGAAGAGGTTAAGGATTTCGCAGAAACACCAATTTGTCAGTGTAACCATAACTTAGGTGTTTATGTTCTTTAAATCAAAAAGGGAACATAACAAAACGTCTTGTCGGGGTTAAGCTCAAAACAGAATGTACAACATTGGCCGACTGTGCAAATGCAGGTCAAAAGTGAACAGATAGGCCGAAGACAAAACCACAGCTGGACGGGACAAAAAAGGGGGGATGAAGGGTTGAGTGATAAACTCATATTTACTGTGTGACAATATAAAAAGAAAATGTGGTGTGTGTGTGTGTGTGTGTGTATTGTTGAGTCAGAAAATTTAGTCATAGTCAAAAAATATTATTTAGTGGTTTATTAGAATTAATGTCCAGGCAGGATTTTATACTAATAAAATGTATGTCATTAGCCTTTGGATGCTGCTACCCTTTCAGATTTCATATTTTTTTTCCTTTGGTTTCCATAATGAAATAATTAATTCAAAACCAGGGAAAAAAATCACTTTCAAACACACTTTAACACATAAATGAAGATCATTCTACCCACACATCAGATGTATCAGCACTGGAGAAAAGACTTTGAACTACCTGATAACCTGCAAGAGAATTTTTCTCATTTACTTATTATTAAGAGTTTAGCATTCACAGTTTGTGCCTCAAACTATTAATTTACACAGGATGGCTAAACCTGAGACAGCAAAAAAAAATAAAATACTGCTTTTATGAAGTCAGATAAATCTGAGCTGAAGAAAAACCTACATCTTATTACCATTTTAGAAGGCATTTTTACTATACTGGTACTACAGTATGTGGCTTATCCAGTGCTAATAGTTGCTGTTTCCCTCCCTCTAGTGGCTTTCAGCTGAAACATACATTTCATTTCACGATTGGAGTCCCCCTCCCAAAACACGTTAGCCTGCAACAGAAGCCACAAAGTACATGTAGCGGGTCCCTTCATTCAAAGTGAGAATTAATTCCAACGGTCAGATGGCTATAACCTTTTCTAAGACACAAGGCCAGTTTGGGAGAAAAAGAGGGAAGAGATCATGTAATTCACCATGCTTTATCCAAGAACAGATACAGGTCTCCAGAACAAAAAACACACAACTTTAAACAGTGCCCAAGATTATTTCTGCAAGTACACAGGACGTACTGTATATAAAAATATCAGACTCTGAATGCATAGGTTAAGTCAAACTGTATTCTGCTTTTTCTAGAACAGTAAGCAACCCCACGATTACAATGTTAGTCATCCCCCTTTCCACCGAATCAAATTAGATCCTGTATATAAAAAAAAAATAAAATCAAAAAAACAAAAGAAAACAAAAAAAACATTTCAAACATGCTGCTTTCACTCACCAGGGGCACCGGGCGGCCAGAGGGGGGTTCGCTCCGACATCGTCCCACTTTCTCAACCTGCCTTGAACATGTGGCACGACTTCACTTAATAAAGCATTTAACATCGTTGGGAACATAAAATAAGCATTCTTGGCAGTCCTTTCTTAAAAATGTCTGGAACCCCCCCCACCCGCATCACATTGCACTTGGCTTCAACAATAGCATCTCGCTGCTCGTCATCCCATTGTTGAACTCTTGCTTGTACGATAAGTAGGCTTTTTGACACAAAACACAACAGGCCTAGCTGGTTAAAAAAATCATACAAATTAATAAAAAATATATCATAAAACATACAAATACAGTAAGAGCTTCAGGTATACATCTGAACAGTAAACAGTGACCACTGGGTATGAACCTTTTTGATTGTAGGATGCGTGCACTGCTTCAAATAAAATGAGACCCAGCATTGAGAATTAAAGGAATATGATGTTTCGATGAAAGCAGCATAAACATTGTTACTGTCCGACACAATGCGGCCGTGCCTCTTGTCCTGTCAGGACCCAATTCAAATATTAACATATCGAAGAAGAATGTTTTTTTTCTTGACATTAGTGTAAATGATGAAGATGTCAGTGTCCATTTAAGACAGGCAGCAGTACCTCTAATTAAGGAACCAAACAGGTAACACTGACAGAACTCAATTAAAACAAATTGTTTTTAAAGAAATCTAGTCACCATACACATAGACTAGGTTTAAACTGTGGTGACAACGCAGAGCAGAGATCAACATAAAGAATAATTTGTATTAGTGTTGTAGTTGGAGGAACAAGGAAGCACTCAATCCTAAAACCAAGATCTCTTTTTTCTTCCTCTTTACATGGGGGAAAAATAAATTTCTAACAAGTTTGCATTCTCTGACGCGGTGATAGTTTTTTTCTGCAGTTAGTATCTTTGCTGGCTGGATTAGTTTTTGGTTTTGATTCTAATTACAAAAAGACTGAAAGACAGCAATGGAAAAATCTTCAACAGAGGGCTTGATTTATAGGATAAATCAAGCGTGTGCCTCATATGCGACCTTTGCTGGGACTCCAGTCTTGTCGCTCTGGAGCGCAAACGAACAGTCTCTCTTCATTAGTAAGAATCAACATGACTCAAAAGTTAAAAATAAATACTTCACAGTTGACAATTAAAGTGTTATGCTGACCGAATCGCGCGACACACTCTGCAGATTAGAAGCGACAGTGCAATGCAGAAAACAAAAACAAAAAATCAGTCCTGCTTCAAAGTTGCTGCACTTACATCTTCATGATATGAATTATGTCATTTTGTCTTACATGAAAAGATGCAAAAAGAGAACAGATGAAGCAAAACTAATTATTCCTTTTTCCATAGCATGGGACTGAATTAGTTACATATGTAAGAGAGTCAGTGCTCCTACTCCAGCGTATCCATCCATGTGTGGATACAGATTAAAGTGTACTTTAAATGTGGTCAGTAAAAGTACTATTAGTCCAAAATATCCTAAATCTCTCCAGGTGAGAGATTACCACCACCTTAGTAATTAGGCCAGCAACGGACGCCCTCTGCAGGAAAAGACACTAAGGTTTATGCCTACGGCATGTATGAAAGTGTGTACGCCAGCTAGAATATCTGATAACACTCTACAGGTCAATTTGTTAGAAATCCAAGTTGCCGTGTGCAAGTGCGCTGTGCTGCCACCCGTCCTGTTCTCTGGACCGATGATGATCTTATCAGTAAAGAGTTATGTAAATCTGTCCTGCCGTCCACTGCTCCTCGTCTCATCAGTCCATTTGCCTCTGTGACCGTTGTTCACAGCCAGCATGTGTCCATATAAGGCCATAGCACAATCTCATTCAAGTCCGGTCCATAAGGAAGACAAGCCATTGCCACCCCCCTTCCTCTGTTGACCCACTAGAGCCTTGGCACAAAGTGCAGTGGGAGGAGAGAGAGATAAATAGAGGAGAGAGGGGCCCAAATACTTTCTCACATAATTGAGTACACCATGCATCAGTAATCGCTTAGAACAGGTTGGGTACACTAAAGCGGCAGGAGGGCCAGAGGAGAACAGGAGGAGGACAATAGCTACAGAACTTGGAAAAAAAAAGAAATCCCAGTTAGGAAATTGGCAAAACACCAAAGCCAAACAAAGCTGTAACAAGGGACCTGGGCAGGCAACTAGTTGTGGTTGCTTGAGGGTAGCTACAGAAGCCCATCATAAGCGGGGAGACCTCGGGCTCTGCAGTAACTCTAGTAGGTGAGGCGGGAGGCCTTCATGTTATAGCAGGGTCTGTCTGTTAGGCCCCCGGGCCCAGAGAAAAGGGACAGGCCCTCCGCTTTCTCCAACACAACCTCCAGCTCCTGAAAGTCCTGCAGCCGTGCCACGTCCTTGTCCTTGGACAGGAAAGGGAAAATTACATTCAAAGTCAGCAACCAATTCAGTTAGCAAAGATTCATCTTAATCATGACAACAGTATAAAAAGTCCATTTGAAATGATTCAGTGACCGGGAGCCACCTCAAGTAAACATTTCATGAAAATCCCTCCTTCACTTTTCATGTCATCCTGCTAACGAACAAGAGAGAGACAAAAACACTTCTTGGCAGAGGGAATTATTTTGCCTTGCCAGGCACTACGCTGTCATAACTTGTCAGAAGCAGCGGGTAATGACCAAGTACAGTGTACACAGACGGTACTAGAGATTTCAGTGGTAAGGTAAAATGAGTCACAAACAACCTAATTAGAGAGTCACTTGCAGTGTGCAGGTCAGACAGAGAGGGAGGAAGAGAGAGTGGGACGGAGTGAAGAACTAAACTGAACATTTTTATACCTAACAGGACAGGGACCATTTTTACACAAGTCACTATTATTCTATTTCTCTCTTCTCTTTGTGTCATAATCCTGGATTGGAACTACAGTTCCCATAACACAAAGAGAAAGTATTATGTTTCCAGGGAGTCCTTCACCAATTCCCTAAAGTGGGCCCTATTAACTTGACCGTAAAAAAAAACTAAACTAAAAACACGATGATGAAGTTACAAGGAGCCTCTTTTTTATGATGTATAAGTATGTAGTATACAGTGTGCAGCCTTCTTTCCCATACCTTTCTCAACATGGTGTTTGGCAGCTTGCGGATCTTCTCCACATGCTCGGCGCTGATGTCTAACTCGCGGCAACAGACTCTCAGAAGGGAGCGGTAGGTGAGCTCCTGGCGGTCCAGCTCCACCTCGATGAAGTCATTCTCCCGCGCGTTGGGGTTCTGGATACGCACCTTCAGCACCAACTCTAGACAGAAGAACCAGAGTGATACTTCTCTATTAACAAAGGTACTGTCACGGCACAGTGTTTGGGTCACTGTTTGAATTACACTCGTGAACATGTCATTCACACGAGATAACAAAAGCATGAATGATAAAGATGTTTCCGTCTCGGTTTGTGAGCCTGTGAAAGTTCAGTCATTATAGTGTGTGAGGCTATGGCCACTGACAACCCTGTCTGGTTCGACAAGTTGGCTGCAAATATGCAAGCGAACAAGAGTGTCATCATGCCTTTGCTGTCATTACCTGAGAAAAGATAACAACTTAGATGTGACAAATTAAAGACAGAATGGCAGACTCTCCTGTCGGCCTCCAGTATGTACTGTGGACAGGGGGTTAGACGTTTCTGTCTCACCTTGAACGTTGACGGGGAAGGTGCCGGTGAAGAAGAAAGGCTGGAATGCTGGCATAGGCCCACCAGCCTGTCCGTAGCCCAGCTGCTGTGGGATAGACTGCTGCCTGCTCATGGTCGGGTTAGCGCTGGTCACCGGAGCCTGGACCTGGCTCCCACCACTGCTGGCCAAGCTGGGGCTGGGTGAGGCCAACGGAGGCGAGCACATGGTGCCGTTGTGTGCCACCGCGTGCGGGTAGTCGGCATGGTTGACGAGGTGCGGCTCTACCGACAGGTCCAAGGGCACTGTGCAGTTAACGACGGCGTGGTTGTGGGATGAGGCCGGGCCGGGTGATATGCCATTTTGCTCAGTCACAGGAATTAATTCCCCAGCCGGGGCTGGGCTGAAGGTGGCGGGTTCTGAGGGAGGAGTGGGGCCATCAGAGAATAGGCTCTGTGATTTCTGAGGCTCGTGGGTTGGAGAAAGGGAGGCTGAATCGCTGTGTGTGTCCTCAGCATGTTCTCCAGAACCGTTCTGCGTAATTTGCTGTGCTAGGTTGACCTCTGACTTGTTGTCCATCTTGGAGTACATGAAGGGCGGGTTAGACAGGTAGTTGGGAATGATCGGCAACTCAGGCTCCTTGACCTCAGGCATTTCCTCCACTTCAACTGTAGTAATAACAGGCATAAAAAAGAATTTGATCTCTTTAGAAAAACCTTAAGGCTGTAACACAGACAGCTTTTGTCTCTGTCCATGCCATTAAGAGTAGTACATACAGTTACATAATCGACACTGCAATAACCTGTATATTAAACGTCCAAGTATCAAATGGACTGTATGGACTGCCACTGATACATCACATGCTACTAACAGAGACTTGTAATGATGTGACAAGAACGAGGAACAAAAGGAGAAACGTGTAGCTTACCTCCTAACAGTCGTTTGATCTCTGGTTTGGACGTGAGCTGCGAGGCCAGCTCATCCTTAGCCGTGAGGATTTCCTTGTCTGCTCCACAACTGAGTAAGTAGGACACTATGTGCTTATGGTTCCTCTTGCACGCCCAGTGCAGGCACGTCCTGGTGGGGTTGAGAAAGAGAAAAATTGAAATTAACCAAAAACACACTAACATGCAAAACATGAAAAATGGCTACAGATACCGGTGGTCATTTAAGGGTGACGTTTACATTGGTTCCAGCAGGCATCACTCAGGTTGTGTGCTGAACTGGGAAGCTGGAGTCAAACACGATCTGAGCAATGGCAGTGCTTGTGTGCAACTGGCAATCGGAGACATATTATTGTCTCAGGCTTGCAAGAACCAAGTGGAATTTTGAGCAGAATGCAAACAGTCTTAGCAGCACTTACTATGGGCACATACATCTGTGTTTGTCAAGTTACATACTTAACTGAAAAGTTAGAACATGACAACGGTCTTCTGTTATTTTAGTTCAGTACTCATGGTATTGTGCTGCATATGGGACACTGTTTTAGACCGAATATTATTTTAAATTGTTTGACCTTATTTTAATATGATCATTAAGTTAATAAACTGTTTAATGAGGGCCAGAAAATATGGCATTTTGACTTCATCACGAAACACTAACTAGCAGGCAATTGATTTGCCGTTGGGATAAGTAATATAAATAGTGGCTGGTCTAATTGACTATCTAGCTTTGCTGTGTCTAACAGGATAACGCTAAGCGGTTTTAATCTCTGTAACAACGCGCTTGGCCGCAATGACAGCGCTGAACTTTTCAAAAAGCGTCAAACACCTTTCATTTACAAACCGACACTTGTTGGCTTCCGTGGCAAAGGGTGTGCGCATCCGTCAAAACACTCACCATCCATTTATTTCGTTCTGTGAATTAACGTTGACTCCGCTCTCTACCAGTGTTCGCACTTCGTCGATATCCCCGATGGCAGACGCTTCTCTCAGTCGCTCTTGTAACTCCTTATCCAACGAAGTCGTGGACATTTTGGTACAGACCACTAGCGGTGTGAGATCATAGGATATACAAAAGCCTCTCGGGTTAAGTTGTCAATTCTGATCGTCTAACGATTTGCCGTCTGATGGCACACGGGTCCACCAAAAAATAGTCCTGCCAGCTAGCATTAGCTACCCGGCTAACATCACCTGGTAGCTAGCTTGACGAGGTGCTAGCTTCAGGCAGAAAATCGCTTCGGCTAACGTAACTTCGTGTTGATAGTCGGAGTCGTAGCGTTTAAGCAGCAGGGTCCGTCCTCGCCATTTACTTCTGTTATTAGTTCACGTTATGGTACCAACTGCCAACACTCGGTGCACTCCCTCCGTCTATCAGTGTTGCCAGGACTCCGTCAGCGCGTTGCTGAAAACACCACCGCCTCATCGGGGGGGCATCTTTAGATGTAACAACAGTGACCACAAATGTTAGTTCCCGTCTGAATTAAAAGAAAATATATCAAGCGTTTTGTTTCTCCCGTAACTAATCCCGCATGACACGACTGACTCCGCAGTTTTGTCCTTAAGTAAATAACAGAAAATTCGGTTTATTAACACACACGTGTTGATTGGTAGGTCACTAACTGTAGATAAGAAAATATTTTATTTTTTTCTATGCAACGGTCCAGAACACATCACCCACATTGCTATATTCCCCCTAATTTTCTAATTAATGAACGTTATATTAACAGGGCCCAAATAATAATGTTGAAATTATTAGCATGAAAGAATGTTGATATCCACTCGGCATCTTCAGAGTTGAGCATGGGGTGCGTGGGCCAGGTCATGACTGATGGCGTCAGAGACCGCCGCAGTGAAGAGCTGAGTGCTGCTGTCACACTTATTCTCTGAAGATTCACATTCTCGTTTTATTTATACTTTGTACAAGACATCGCTGTGTTTGTGTTGCTGTTCATATGAATATTTTTTAATCACACAACTAACTAGCCGAGTGGCTGCTCCACAGCAGGATGTTCACGCTAGGGGTGGGCGTATCGATCGAAATGCCGATAGTATCGATAACAAGGTGAGTATTGGTATCGATACTAGTGTGATGAGCTCGATACTGCAGTTTCTGTTATTTCGTCCAGCAATTTACTCGAATTTCCTCAGAGCGCTGCTTCTCTGCGCAAACAGTATACCCCTCTCTCTCTCTGCTGCTCAGTGCCCACTGAGGCACCTCCCCCACATTTTTACTTTTGATACATTGCTGCTTTTTTTGTTATTTTGCACTAGTGACTTTTTCTGAAACAAAGAATTATTTTATTATTTTTATACTGTTACATTTGTTATATTGTTGTAGTTAGTAAATAAAAAACATTTTATTGCCTAAAATCGTTGTGCTGTGTTTTACTATAATCATAATCAACTAACTCAAAATCACAAAATTTTTCAAGGATCATGACATTTCAAGTAAAAAGTATCGGTATCGGTATTGTCATCGGTATCGGCGACACTAGCCCTGTATTTACTTGGTATCGGATCGATACCAAAATTCCCAGTATCGCCCACCCCTAGTTTCAAACACCATTCTATTGCTTCCGGGGAAGTCCTTCAAAATAAAAAAAAAATCAAACCACACTAATAGCGACTTTGGCAACGTGTCAGTTTTCTGACATTGCATTATAGTGACAGGTTATTATAGTTTGTTTCAGAAATGACTATTATTGCACTTTTATCGATTGCAAACTACTGGGTTAGGTCTTGGATGTATTCATATTTCTTAAAAGGACACAGCAGCTCATGCTCCGTTGGGTCAATGATGCTGATAAACATGTACTTCCGGCTCAGAGGCTAAGGTTTGCTGCTGCTGTATTGGTTGTAGCTGAACCGTAAACGGGTGTTGTTACTGCGTCTGCCATTTTGATTAGAAGTACTTTGCGCGCAATAAATGGTGTGAACTGGCTCGCCAGGAGATACCGCTGTACTTTAAACCGAGGCTACATTCTCTTAGCCAAAATGCTTTCCGCAGCCCAGTTACTCGATGAGTTAATGGGCCGAGATAGAAACTTGGCCCCCGACGAGAAGCGATCAAACGTGCGATGGGACGACGAGAGCGTAAGTTAGCATTAAAGCTACCGTTAGCTTAGCTAGTGTAATAGGATAACATAAAGTTAGCAAATTAAAATGGTTACATTTATGGTGTGCGAGATGGTGGAGTCATAGTTTATTGTACCTTTATCTATATTTTCGCCCTGACACGGGGAATTGCTAACCTAAAGTGACATTTCAGTGGTATCCAGACAAGCGTTAGTGCCACACTATGCAAACGGTATTTCGTTGGCTCACAATGAGGCTCATATCGTTACGGATCATGCTCCGCTGCTGGCGCCAGGTTTGAGTAACAGCATTTTCAAGTTATCTGCTCCCTGCTTTGGTTTGCGGATCTAATGTAACTGGAAACTTCAGACATGGAACGTATTAGTCTTAAATTAGATTCCAACTTTTGTTTGCACGATGTGCACAACACAGTTCCATTTAATCGTTTGATCCGACGTAACTCTGACGTTAGGGGGTAAAGCATCTAAAAAAAAATGATATCGTGTCTTCTTTCTTAATCAGGTCTGTCGGTACTATTTGTGTGGCTTCTGCCCAGCTGAACTCTTCACAAATACGCGCTCTGACTTGGGTAAGTTAAGAACTTGTGGATGTATATAAAGACTATTAATAAAGCTGCACCTGTTATGTTTGAAGACAACTAAACTTCCAATTTGTTTCACTAGGTCCTTGTGAGAAAATCCACGATGAAAATTTAAGAAAAACGTAAGTTCTTGCTGTGCTTTTAAAATCGAATTTCTGCATGACATGGTATTTTCTTCCAACAACCCATTCCTCCACTATTTTGCCCAGGTATGAGAAGAGCTCTCGGTTCATGAAGGAGGGCTACGAGCGAGACTTCCTGCGCTATCTGCAGTCGCTCCTGGCCGAGGTGGAACGGCGGATTCGTAGAGGACATGCCCGGCTCGCACTTTCCCAGGCTCAGCAGAATGCAGGGGTGTGTGTTTTGGTCATGGGACATTGTTCCTCTGTAACTCCTTCCTATGAGTGCTTTTTCCCAGTCATTAGGCTTTGGTTATTCACAGTATCATCACACCTTTTTATACTGTAAGAGCGCAAAAAAAAAAAAAGGTGCATGGCTTGTGTGGTCGTACCTGAGATACAGTGTCTTTATTTCCGCAGGGTCCTGGTCCATCAGGAAAGAATGAGGAGAAGGTTCAGGTTCTAACAGAGAAGATTGAAGACTTAGTGATACAGGTTTGTAACAAATGTATTTAAGTTGCATCATTTAAACTGTATTTATTTATATTTTAATTATTCCATATTGGCTTGATTTAATTGAAATATATTAGAACAAGAATACGCCAGAATTTGAACATCTGCCACATAATAACTATTTTACGTGTTGTAAATATATCAAACTGAGTTGTCACTGACACCTCAAACATCTAGTTATCAATGTTATGGTACCGCGCTGTGATAAAATGGCTGATTTGACTTTGCTCCCTTATGCGTTTGCTCAGATTGAGGAGCTGGGGTCAGAGGGCCGAGTGGAGGAGGCCCAGGGAATGATGAAGCTAGTGGAGCAGCTGAAGGAGGAGAGGGAGCTGCTCAGCTCCACCCCCTCGGTGAGTCACCAAACCACAGAAAGTGCTCAGGCTGGCAGGCGCTGGTCACGTAATGCTACCTGTCGACACACATGTTTTATTCTCTTTACAAATAATGAAAGTCAAACTAAGCTTGGGCTGAAAATGATCCACCAGTCGCACTGACATTCACGGTGGCAAGCGAGGAAAAATCTGTGCAAATTGGGCCAGCTGATGTTCTCTGAGGTAGAAGTACATTATTTGTTTCTTGTGTTTTCTCACATATTGTCTGTGCTTTTTCTTACAGACCATTGAGAGCTTTGCAGCCCAGGAGAAACAGATGGAGGTGTGTGAGGTGTGTGGGGCCTTCCTCATCGTGGGCGACGCGCAGTCACGAGTGGATGACCACTTGATGGGCAAGCAGCACATGGGCTATGCCAAGATCAAATCCACTGTGGAGGAGCTCAAGGTAACCTGTCAGAAGGAAGGAATATATATGCATACATAGATGGTGAGATGCAGCGTGTATGAAAAGGTGTTGGACCTTTCTTATACCAGAACAAGAAATAGAAAAACAAGTCATTGTGTATTCGAATGAACAAAAATCTAAATATAGAATGTCATATATGCTGACTAAAACTGTCATACTTTTAATGTCGATAAAACTGCAAGAGAAGATCTTGCTACTCAATTTTCTTTACTCCTAGGAGAAACTACGTCGCCGCTCAGAGGACCCCCAAGGTGAAAACCCAGCGCTCAAGAAGGACAGAGAGGACCGTGAGCGGGAGAGGGAGGAGAGGGAGAAGAAGCGCAAAGAGGAGGAGGAGAAGGAGAAGGAGCGGGAGAAAGAGCGGGAGAAGGAGAGGGAACGAGAGAGAGAGCGGGAGAGGGAGAGAGATCGAGACCGAGAGAGGGAGAGGGAGAGGGAGAGGGAGCGGGAGAGAGAGAGGGACAGGGACAGGGACAGGGACAGGGACAGGGACAGGGACAGGGAAAGGGACAGGGACAGGGACAGGGAAAGGGACAGAGACAGAGACAGGGACAGGAGGGCCCGCCGAAGCCACTCCAACAGCCGTCACTCCAGTCGAGCATCAGACAGGAAGAGGAGCAGATCCCGTGATCGCCGGAGGTCCAGGAGCAGAGACAAGGAGAGGGAGAGGGATCGCAAACGCAGCAGGTACAGCTGGCTGTCTTGAACTACACTGAGCACCCTATTCTTTGTGTTGTAACTACAATGTGTTGGCGTGCTTCTGTAACAGACGGCTAACGGCTAATTTTTTTTAATGTTACCTGCCTCTTTCTGCAGGAGCCGGGACAGAGACAGGGAGAGGAGGCGCAGCCGTGAGCGCTCTGACAGAAAGCGCCGCTCCCACAGTCGTGACAGGAGGCGGTCGCGCAGCTCCGACCGCAAATCTCACCGCCACCGCAGCCGCAGCAAGGACAGGGACAGAGAGGAGAGAGACAGGGACAGGGAGCGGTCATCAAAAGACAAAGGTGAGGACTCAGAAGTTCTGTCTCTTTACCCCTTTAGCGGGACTGCTGTCCACCAACGAGAATGAGAACAGGCATGTTGATGGGTGTGCATGTTTTGTCAGACCATAAGGCAACAGAGGAGAGGAGCAGCTCTAAGAAAGACAAGCACTTGGACGGTGATGCAGCCGCCACCAAGGCTTCATCTGAAGCGGAACCAATGGAGACAGAGGCGGCCGCCTCCTCCTCCTCCCCTCTGCTCAATGGCCAGCAAGAGCTCTTCCATTCTGAAGGTGACACTCAGTCCAATTAAAACTGATCTGATAGGACCTCAGATCAGGCTCAGGTAAGTGCGTCCTCCTCCTCGCTCCCCTCTGGCTCTCAACCCGACCCACCACCCTCCCACCTCTCCCATCTCCCCTTCCCACCCCCCTCACCCTCCCTCTCCCCACCCTGTTTACGTTCAGTTCAATGCCTATGATTTTGTCTTATGTACTATATGCATATATCTTTATCCTGTTTTCAAATAGTGCATCATAAGTATGCACTGAAGATGAAGGACTAGGCCCGATGAATGAGAAGAAGGTAGAAAACATTCACACAAAGCCAAGAGGGAAAGGCCAGTGTAGCCCCTGAGCAAACATGCCCGGAGGTACCCCTCGTTTTGTATCGGTTTTTGATCCTTATAGATGTATATTTGTCTTTGTGGACAAAAGGCAGAAAAAAAACCATTAACCGGTCCAATCAAAAATTTCCTGCCTGTATTTACCTGTTTTTTATTTTTGTTTGTTTTTTCTTCTTTCCTTTTGTTTGTTTTTTTTTTTTTACTTTAAAGTAGCAAAATGTAATACATTTTATCTGTTGAGATATAACACTCCATGTAGGGAGAAATTTCAGCCATTGTGTGTCTACAGTGTGTTTTATATATATATGCATTTATACAGTATTAAATATGTATATATTCATATCTATACAAACACACAGACATACCTCAAAGGTGTATGTGAAAAACAGACCATTTATTTTGCCGTAACCATAACTCAAATGCCATGGATTTGTTGTCCAGCTTACTGTGCCTGATAATGCCATGCAGTGTGTGTTTGGGGGCGGGGGTGTCATAGCACCGGGGGCTAACGTAATTTACTAACTGGAGGGTAGGGTTTATCGAATGAATTGCAGCTGACTTCCATACCTCACACAGCGTTGGTGTTGTGGGCGAGACCACATGAGAAAAGGGCAAATTAAAAATCATGGATACTCTCTGACTGTCAAACTGTGCAGGTACTCACCCCAGGTACTCCTTTCTCTACCCACATCCATTTCTGAATGCTGTTACCTGTCAGAAAAAAAACAAGAAAACAAAACAGTTCTTTACTTCTCCAAAACATGAACTTGACAGCTTGATTGTGTACATTTCTTACTGTGTTTCTTTGTTTCTTCATTTATTAACTTTTGGGTAAAAAAAAGTCATTTGATAGAAATATCAGAGATGCACATTTTAAAATGCTGAGATCCACAGGCAGCCTGCTTGATATACCTATGCCAACAGCTGGAATTGTCACTGATGTGTATATTTCACCAGTGTATTGTTGAGGAACAAAACAAATGTAGGATATTTCAAAGACACATTTGTTCACTTGGTGTGTTGATGCGGTTGTACCTTTACCCGGAAACCATATACACCAAGAACGCATCAAGTGCACTTTCGCATTGGTAAAGGAAATATCAAACAGTTCTGTGGCTAATAACGACTCGTATAATATGAGGTAGTGAGCTGATCTTGTGGACTTTGTTCAGGTTGCAAACTTTTGATCAAAGTTTAAATACCAAATTTTTAGAATAAACTTGGATATTCAGGCCAAATGTAGTCAAAACGTCAAATATCCATTGTGCTAGTAAAAGGATAGTACTTGTGCATCATTAGCAGTGTCTCTTGTGTATGTTCTGCGATCACCTCTGTTGCTAAAGTGAGGGTAATATTTGACTTGTAGTCATCATGTAGGTGATTTTTGTTGCTCCAGTAGCAGCAGTCGTTGCTACAAACGCATGTTGCGGGTCCTTTGCTAACATTGCACTTTGTGAACATTTTTTGCTCAACAGGGGAAGCTGGGATATCTGGTGGAGGAAGAAGTGGAAGAGCGCACCCATCCTTACCCTGAACCTGACACTTCGCTGCTTAAAAACAAGGTGAACCACCAATGTGTAGTGGCTTATTTAAAAAAAACAACAACAAAAAAACCCATGAACGTACATGTGTAAATGAGGAGAGAAGGGGGGTAAATGATCAGTTTTCAATTTTCATGTCCCATGACCTATCTTTTGGCTGGATGAGGGTAGTTGTGGTTCATCTGATGTATTTCTTGGCCTAGACGACATCGATATAAATACCAAACTTAGAGGAGAAGTGCAGTATGGGTTTTTGTTTTCTCATTTTGAAAATCTTTACACGTCCTCCTTGTTTCTTGGCATTTAGTGAAAATGAAATAAAAACAGTGCTTGTGGTTTGTTTTGGTTTGTCAGGTTCCACTTCACTTCACTTCCTGACCTCTTTTTTTAAACAGTTAGTTGAAAGCATATGTACAATGTTAGACCCATGATAGGGCGTGTCTCTTTTCTCCTCCACTTAGAGCTCACATTGATCGCTCTTGTCCCCTTACTGTAAGATATACTGATTTAATTTTGATCAAAAGCTTTTGAAGACTGAAGATTTGTTGAATTTTGCTCCTGCTTTTAATGTCCATGTTGTCTTGATGAATAAAAAGTAAAAACTTGTCACTGTTATGTTTTTTTTGTTTGTTTTGAACTTCTGCCTGCGTATTTGTCTCCCCATTATGAGCGGGCTGCAATAGTTTTCTTACGAATACAAATGTATGACACAGGAGACTAGCACACCGTACTGCACTTTCTGTGGACTCGCTTTGGCACACATACATTACACTTGTAATCTCAACTGAATAAGTTGTTTCCCGTCGCTCCCATCCACACACTACATGTGCTTTTAGCACTGTCCATATACCAGGGCTGATGTTTTTGCCTTAGTACTGACCTTTCAAATCCAGATGCCCGTGGAGAGCTGCAAGAGATTGTCATAGAGTGTCAGTTGAGTTTAATTTCTAGCCACCGGGTGTCCAGGTCAGTGCATATCCCAGGTTTACAGCCAACATCCTGCAGAGGGTTCACCACAAGGCAGTCTGAAATCAAGCCAGAAATATAGAAATGAACTGCAGTCATTATCTCTCTTGAATCCTGCAGTTATCTCCCTGCTGAAAAGCCTTGGAAAGGAAAACTGTCTGCTTCTGTGCCTTTGGCACACTTTCATTTTGCCCAATTATTCCCATTGTCAGTGGGGAAACAGCAGTTCTACATGGTCTCAATCAGATTTAGCTACTGCTTGAAAAAATAAATAGCTCTATGCGTTTGTGGACCCCACGAGCAAATTAGCCATCAATTACACATAACCATGCTTGATGGTGCAGGTTGACTGGCCCAGCTGTGACCTATGCTCAGTCTCCCTCTCCTCCCTGTCTGACCCAGAGCATGAAAGTAGCAGGTGGGTTTCAGAAGGTCTGTTAATTTCTGGGACTGATGCTGGGCGTGGGGGGGGCTCAGTCGGGCAGATAAGATTGGCACCAGGTTGCGGCAGATGCTTGTTCAGGAGCTGTGTGGTGCAGGGTGGAATGATGAACTAAATTTGGTTTACTGCTCCATATCACTTTCCAGGATTGTACTTTTACAAGACTGAAACTTGATCGAGGTGTTAATTTAGTACATATAAGTTGTGTTTCTATTACTGAACAGCAGGAGGCAGTGTGCACCAATTTTTTGCCTGAACGCCAAACCCTATAGTGCTTGCACAACAGTGCAGATACAGCTTTTCTTTGAGACGTTGAGCCAATTATTGCATGCTCATTCACACACGGGAGCATGGAAGCCACCCAGAGAATAGTAACTCACTTTAAACAGTGTCTCACTCAGGCGATGTTAACATCCCATTCTCTCTTGGCAACACACAATCTGCACATGTCATTAGGAGAGCAGTATTTCCCCAGGGTAAGAGTTGCAATGAGTGGGGAAAACAGGAGGAAGAAACAATGGGAAGATAGTGAACCGCAAAGACGAGTGGGTGGAAGGTGAAAAAGTGATAGAGCGGGAGACAAGGGGAGAGATGGAGGGAGTCGGCCTGATGTGATGCTAAATAACCAGGGTGAAAAGGGATAATGGAGACAGATTGCCCTCTCTTCTCTACTTTTACTCTCTTTCACACACACACACACACACACACACACACACACACACACACACACACACACACATACACACAGTCAATCTAAAGTGAAGCTCGAGAGGAAAAGCAGCATGTAGATTATGCAGGGGAGAAGCCAGTTCATCAGGGCTGTCGACGTGCTGTCTGATTAATGATCATAACTCCAACACACACACACACAGTTTATGTCAGCTGTCAGTCATGTTCAGATGGGGGAATATAATTTCCCCCGAAGGCGTCTGCCATTTCTTCTGAGCTAGAGCCTATTGAATATTCTTTGCGCAGCTGTAGCTCTAATATTTTTCTTCATGTTATTACAGCTGATGTAGTGATACCAGATATCCTTCCAGGCACTCCAACAGGATTGTGTTATCTATACTGTTGCAAATCCAACTTGATTCATGCCAGTTTAAAAAAGAAAAACCCAAAAACTAATTCAGTCTATCAGGTTCATCAAGTACTGATCATCTTATTTGGCTGGAACAACCCCATGTATAATATCAAGCACTCTCACCACCATCATTCATATGCAGTATCTGTATCTTTCCCATTTGGCTTTGTGAGGCCAGATTTGAACGTTTCATTGCAATCAATTAATTCTGGTGGCAAACAGACGGAACTACAGCAGTGCAAAGTGCAAACGGGCTGGCTGAGGTGGAATATAAATCAGAGTGTATGGTGATGCTCACATGACTGGTGTCATTGCTCTGAAGCAGCTGTGCCAATCGCCGTAATGCATGACATCAGCTCAACAAAGAGGAAGGAGGCTTCTCCAGAAAAGATCCTGTTGACGTGTGCATGCACGTTGCAGAGCAGCTCACCTCTGCAGCCAGAGACAAGCGGCGTGGGTTGTTATTTAGCTTGTGCAATTATGATAGAAATAAATAACATACAAAAGTTGATGAGGCCATTTATAGGACCACATAAATCCAATGTTATATAATATCACCTCATACCATAAAATCGGACATATCTCAAGTATAAAGCACACAAGTATTTGCTAACAAAACTACTGGAAAAGAGGCAATGATGCACAGGATTAATGAGCCACTGCAAGCTGATATTTCCCATTTAAACAACAGAACAGAATGCCAGGTCATAACGCGCCAGTCTGAGGTGTGCAGTTGCGTGTATGGAGTTACAGCCATGTATAGTGGCAGAGTGCGCTGAGGCGGCATGTCTCAAATCTCAGGCTGCAGATCTTATCTTATCACGCTTATCACGTGTCCTATTGCCTTCAGTACAAGCAGTGATACTGGAGGAATCACTCACACAAACCGGAAGATAAATGCAGACTCATTTTCCAACACACAAAATACAAAAAAGGTGAATTTCAAATTTCAAACGTTTGAAATTCACCAGTCGCTGCTTGCTCTGTTCTTTATGGTGTAACAAAAATAGGACCCCATGTGTCATATCCAATCATTTTTGTTCCACCATTGCCCACCATATGTGGAGATTTGACTGTGATCCCCGGGTTTCATTTCAATTAGTGTTTGATTAAGTTGTTCATATGGCAGTCTTTGTGCAGCACCTCTGTGTCCATCTGTTTCATTCATCTGACAGGCCAAATTTACAGACCGGACAGTCTGTCTTAAAGGCTGCTCGGCATAGGCAAAGCATAACAAGGAAAAACTGCAGCATTTCACCATCCCCAACACCTAGTCAGTTTTACATTATCCAGTCGAGGACCACCCCTAGCTACACCTCTAACAAAGTCTCCGGGTTGTATTGCATCATGCAGGAACTTCTATTTTTCTGGTCTTGGGTATTTTTAGACTGTCTGGGTTCAGTTAGGGATTCAGCGGTTTTCACCTGCAAACTGTACAATCAAAATTCTCAACAGCAATGAACCAGAGTGGATCATGCTTTTCGTGTTTGCACTCTGTCTCTCTCCCCTTCCCTCAGCAGATGGCTCCACCACAGGAATGGGCTCCGAATCGACGAGTAACAGCCCAGCAGCTTTCCTTTTTGTCTTCCTCTCTGACTATCTCTTCCTTCATGTTCTCTCTTTTTTTTTCCTCGTTTCCCTTCTTTGTTTCCTGCATCGTTTGCAGTTCTGGCCCGACATGAGCCAGTCGGAGCCAGAAACCCGGGGTGGCAGCCGGTGAGAGTTATCGGTCCTCCCACCTGAGCATCAAAGCCCCCTTTTTTAGTGGGCGTTGGCATTAGGACAAGCCTGTCCCCCTGTGCTGTCTCCCTCTCTGAAAGCTCAAGAAGGACCAGTTGGACAGGAGGTAGAAATTTCTCCGCAGAATATTTTTTAGGAGGCGAATTTCTTGAAGTGTAGATAGGTAGAGTGTGAGATAGAACATGTTACAGATGCCGTGAATGAGTTAAATTCTGAAATTCACTGTGTCTCTGTCATATGCTGCCAAAATATTTCATCTATTTCAACTCAGCTCCATGAACAACAAACTCACTGACACACAATATTCGACAGACATGACGTTACCAAATCCTCCCCTGGTGTAACCCCGTCTCCATGGCAACGGCTCAAGCTGACCTTATCCTAATTTGTACCGTAACAAGTAAATGTGCTCCAGACCACAGCCAACAGACCTGATACTGTGCCCCCCCTCCCCGTCGCGCACACACACAGTATTGGGGGGGTACATAGACCACTTGACAACTCCCACCAAAGTATGGCTGGCTAATTAATGAAAAAACAATGAAAAGAGCATCATCAGAGAAGAGTATCATTTTCATTGGCTGAATGTCTCTTTTGTGTAAAAAGCCAACAGAAGTTGACCAAACAAATATGGACACTTTCTTTGAGCAGCACGGGGTGACTCTTTAACCCCATGTGATGAGCTCTAGTGTCATCAGAAGACCATTAACTATATTTAGCTATTGATCTCAGCTGGTGGCACCCAAAGGCTTCTCATTACAAACTGAATCCACGATGCTCTTCTTCTTTTTTTTTTTTTTCTTTTAAATTTGTCACACACGAGTGATCATTGTTCTCCAGGTTCATTGCTATTGACCCACTCGTCGTCTGCTGATTGCCATCAGGTCAATTCATTCGTTATCCATCAGCACGGTGGCATTATTGATCTCACTCTCCTGTGTTACAGACCTAAAGATGCTTTATAGATTATTTCATTATTAGTGCGTCTACTGTTCCAGAGGTGGTTATGCCAGATTTTAATTACACGTCTATAAATTAGATTAAAAACACGTGGCACAATGATTCACCAGTACGTATAGGTTATCTTACCTTCTCAGCTCAAGAGGGGTGTTTTTGTGGACTCTGAAATAAACATGTCTTAGGACAAATGGATACTGAGTTCTTGGATGGAAGTGAGAAAGTCAAATTCAAACTGATATTGAAATTGGTTAAAAGAATACACAGTTTGTTGCCCTGCATGGAATTACAATGATGACTGATGGACTGTACAAACGGAAACTGTAAAGAGCCTCAGACACTACCCAGATGAAGATGGTAAAAACTATTATGTGATTGAATCACGGTGAACTGGAGAATAGCTGTGCAACATGTTTCCATCTTTGATTTGACAACAATAAAACCACAATGAAAATGTGCCATGCTTTCTCATATTATGAAGTCAAGCTCTTGACCAAATCTTTTTCATTCCATTATTCAAACTCATGCTTTGCCCATAATACTGTTTTTTGATGGAGTCACACATACTGCTGTTTCCCCCCATACACAGCATGTTTGTTACACACAATTACACAACCCAGTGTTCTTCTCTCCAGGAAAATGCTGATGATGCACTCCCCGCCCCCCACCCCCCTTCCCTTTCACAGCACATGTTTCCATCACATGAATTATGTATCTGATTAATTAGGCTCATCATTACAGTATATGGTCAACTGGAAATTCCCCTCTGTTCTAGTTCAAACATAAAATGGCCCTTTTTGTTTTCCTTCTCATCACCCCCCCTTTCTCCCGCCGCCATTGTCGGCCGTGTGTTATGGATGAGAGGGAGGGCCCTGGGTATTTGTTGCACCCCTCGGGATGTTGCATGGCGTTGCGCAGGGGGAATACAATGAAATAACAAGATAACAAGATAAAAGCCTCGTGTTGGACTTCAAAGCGGAACGGCTGCCTGAATGGAGGCAGAGTGGAACACGTCTGCGCCTTGGTGCTTTTCAAAGAACCGAAACTGCGTTCGTTGAAGGCAGGGGCTCGAGCGGTATATGCAAACATGGGTCTGTTGTATGGAATCACACATACGTACGTGTGATGGCGTGAGAGTACCGATGCAGTTTGGCACCTTAGGATTCACCTTGAACCACCTTCAAATCATGCAGAATACTTGAAATGCACCAACCCGCCTCTTACTGCTCCCGTCCTTTGTGCATTAATATGGCACCCTACCTTATCCTCACTGGAAAGATCAAGTTAAGCCATATTAATCCAAGCTGTGTGTAGCTGCACAGTGTTGCTGATATTACCCCCATCCTTTACGCCACACAATGCCTCAGGCATGCTTAGCACTAAGTAACCTAAAGGTGTAAATCTCCCACAAACCTGTAATTCCTGGAAGACCGTAGGTCTCCAGGCCCAAGGTGCCATCTGTGCAATAAATTTGCCTGGCAGTTATTGATCCATGCTGTGCCCACAGGAGCGGGTTGTCCTGACACTTCGGAGACAGTAAAATATGCACACAAGCAAGGAGGGGACATGTATATATCTGCGCAGATGCCACAAGCAAAGCTTTTCTCTCTCAAACACACACACACACGCACACTTGCACATTTTTCAAGCGCTGCTCTCACACTAAGAAGCAATGGGAGGGCTCTGGGAGGTGGCCTCTGCATTGTGAATCCTTTGGCCTTTCATTGATCCGGGGCTTCAATAGCTCTGTATTGATTGTCCCTCTTTCCTTGTACAGAGATCAGTCATCTACCTGTCCACTGATGCTCTCTAGCCAGAAGCACTGTCTTTTATGTTTTGTCCAGCAGTGAGGTTACACAGAGACAAATTAGTGATAGACAAGGTCTGACAAGCTATAAGCTCTTGTGCTAATGGACAATGTGGCTGTAGCTTTTGAAATCCCTGGAGATTTAGGTGTCCTTTAAACACAAGCTTTCAACCCAGCGACACGCTATACGTGCATGTGTGCACTGCTGCTCACCTCTGCAAACAGTGTCAGTTGGCATTACCCTGATGTACAGTATGTGTGCGTGTGTGTTCGTCTCACCGTAGGTGTTTTCGCCTGCGTTAATGTGTATGTGTGGCTTCACTCATTTTACCGTAATCATCCTGTGTGTGTGTTCACAGTGAGTAATGAAGCGGTGGCTGTCTGGTGGACGCTGTGTAATCATGCAAATCAGCTCCACGCTCATTTCCAGCAAGGATATTGGAGGCGATGCCGGACACGGAGCACTAAGGCCGACCTCCTCCTCCTCCTTGACTGATTTACTCTGTCCTCTTCCCGCTGTCCCTGTGAATGACACCGCAGGCACTAATGCAAAGGGTGACAGGTAAGGAAAGACAATTGAAGGAAGAAGCAGAGGGTGGAATTAGCAACCGGGGGGTAGAAAAACAGCAATTTTGTGAGTGCACTGAGTACGCAGTGTGCTCTGTGTTTTCGGATTCATTTGTAAATTGCTCGTTTGTTTCTTGAGTGAATCACACAACACTGATGCTGCATCTGCCATTTCGTCCGCTCATCATGTAGCTTTCTGGCATGTGGCATCAACAGAATGACGGACAGGAGGGAAATCTCAGCAAACCAAAACAAGACAGCAGTCTCACATTAAACAGCAGTCTTACATACGTTGAGTTGAGTATCTGTGTCCACAGTGTGGGTATGTGTGAGTTGCAAGTCTGTTGTGTCCAAGTGGCTGTTTTCTTTTTAGGGAGGGACCTGAAGTCGATGAGTACTGACATTTGCACTGATGTGCATCGAAATGGAAAACACAGTGTGGACTGACAAACACCTGACTCTCACCTCAGGAACCGAGGAGCAGGTCCACACACATACACGTGCACGGGCCTAATGTGCACGTGTTGCCACGCCCACATAACATTTTGCTTACGCTGGGTTCATGTTAAAGCTGAATCGCTCCCCCCAGAACACTCGTTACCGTTTCTGAGTTAAGCTGGGAGGAACTGTTGGCATTTTGTGCCACATTGGGGACCAGCACAAAAATCTTTAATGTCAATATTTTTAATATCACTCAGGCATCAACATAAGACCACCCTCCACCTGATGGAACAAATACATTAATCACTGGGCTTTGAGAGCCGATGAGTCATGTGATATAAATGCTCACAGCCGATTAGTCTGAAACATTTTTTTCAGGGCTGAGGCTTAAATCCTGTGGCATGACTAATTCATTTCTCTGCACAGTTTACACAGGCGAGGTCCCTTTTTCTGTTAAAACAAAACAGCTGGAGTTAAAATGGTGTGGATTCATGCCTAATCTGGGTGTAACTGAGAAACCTCAACTGATTTAGAAGGCCACAGCCTGTAACAAATGACAGGACAAATGAGGATTTATGCTGCACCTGCAGCACAGGCCTTGTGAAGATCATGAGCTCATGCTCCCCCCAGTGAGTGGTGCACTGCCGGACAGGCTGCAGAGGTTTGGAAGGTGGGAGATGGTTGTTAGGTTGTTTGTTGCTGTTGAAAATCAAAGGGGGACATTCACTTCCAAACATAGCGTTGGGTCAGATAACTAACAGGTGCAAAGATGGTCACATAAGCAGGTCTGCACCTTATTCTGGTATACTGGTATCACATTTTTAAACATCTGCTGTAATTTGAAATGTTTCCATGCATGACGGTCCGGAGAGGCAATTGTTGACACCTAAAGAAACAAATTACAGTGTGCGTCTGTGTGCAAAGACACGCTCATCAGCATATTGCTTAATATTGCTGCCATATGCTCCTAAAACGTCTGCATATCTGTGACGTTAAAATAACATGGATGCAAAGTGCCGCTGGGCAAGTTTCTTCGCTTCATACACATGCATGCCAAAACCCCTTGTCATTTCCATACATTGTCATGTCTATGCATACAGAGCGGAAACAGCAAAGGGACATGTACTTGTGGTGTGTACTCGGTGTCTCGATACCATATGTGCATTAGAGAGAACATCTGCCACAAAACACAGAGGATACAGGAACACGAGAACAACAGAGCTGCAACATGATACGTCCCCCTGAGAGAGCAGAACACGGTCACGCTACACATTTCCAGCTCTTGTAAAACTAATAAACCAAGGAAATTAGCCTACGGTGTCACTCGAGACCATGCAGCTAATAAAATACCTGTCCAAAAACAATCTTTCACCCAATGTGCTATGCCTAAATAAGAATAAGCCAATTCAGAAGGCGAAATTGGATTTTATTTTGAGTGTGATGATTTTAAATTGAAGTAAATTGTCTTCTTACGGCAGGAGGCGATTTGTGACTGTCTTATTTTCTCACCAGAAGTCATATATGTTTTATTAAAGGTGAACTCAATCATCCTCAAATTGCAGCAATAAATAAACAATTTGAAATAAGTAATTATTTGCTGTCACAATGTTTTGTACATAATTTTTGGCTTAACAAGGCTCTACATCATTACCTCTATCGGTTTCCTCTATTGTGAAAGATGAAAAAATAAAAACACATTCAGTGTCTGACGGAGACTCTACATTGACTAGAATGGTCTATTGGCTATTCAATGGCTTTCAGTGATACAGGGGTTCAACATATGGTTGTGACTTACTTTAGATTCTAGAGTAATTGCTTTAAAGAGACAATTTAATCTGTTGGGAAAGGGTTTGAGGACAGACAGAACCCACTATATCTGAACAGATTTTCCATGATTCTATAAATAACTGTAAATATGTTTCAAATTAGAAAAGAAAACCTCAAGGTTCACTTAATAGCTTTGTCTGAAACAACCCAAGCTAATTTCCTTGCATCCTCTCTTGCATTCTTAAGTGGAACTGAACAGGTAAGCACTGTAGGTACAAATTAGTAAAATCAGTGAAGAGCTGTAAAAACAAAGGTTGTTGGAGTTTAGACAAACAGAGGAAATCCTGTAGTCAGCGAACCCTGGTCCTCGTGGCTGTATGCCAGCTCCTTATTGACCTATTCTATAGTCTGTCCAGAAGCGTTCTGTCCTTGGAAGTCCCTGTGATCACACTCGGGTCTGTTTGGTGATCCATAAAGAGTCATGAACGCAAACGTGAGAGTGAGGTAAGATCTTTTTTTCATCTACTGTTCATCCGTCAATTTGTGTGCAGTATTTGGGCTTGTTCCTTTGGTTTCCTCAGCATCTCTGATACAGTCATTAATGTTGTTCAGTACTCCTCATTAATTAGCTATACTTACAACTCAGGCTGCGTATGTATACACACTATGATGTTCTAAAAGAAAAAGAATACTTGACTGAACAAGAAGCCAACCTGACAATGTGAGCACTAACGTAAGAGGCAAAAGCAAGAAAAAAAGAAACTCTCAGGACCCATATTAAAATCGCCACCATTGATCTCCCGGCCTCTCTGCCGGTCGTTTAATGAATTCATCTCCTTGAAGCATCCCCTGCATCAGCTCTTTCCTCCTTCCTCTCCGCCTGTTAGTCTCTGCCCTCACCTTGTGTCCCAGATGAGAATCAAAACTGCCGACATCAGAAGTGTTACACAGCCACTCATTTGAATGCACTTAGCCTACCACCTCATTCATGCTAGTAAGACGAAATAACACAAGCGCGCATTACCACATTTGATTTGAGTATGTCATCAGCCTTTGGCCGAGTGGATTAGCTCCTACGAGCTGTCAGGACTGCTTCTGATCTGTGGACATACAGTACATGCAGTCCTCAAACATATGCACATTCAGCTAAACACGTGCTTTCTCTGCATTTCGAGTATGAGTTCTGTCCCTGCAGAATGAAAGCTTGTATCTTTAATGGCGCAGCTGCATCATCCTGCATTAAAAAAACATATCCTTGGACTGAAAATTTGGATGTTCATTGAGCAGAAAATCCAAACTGTTGCTGTTATTTGGAGAGAAAAGTTGTCATTTTGAAAAAAGAAAAAAAAAAAACCTGAGGCAGAGAGCTCCACATCCACTGGACCATGACTGGTCCACTGTTTTCAGTGATGAATATCATTATGGCCCACTGTAATAGTAGCCTACACATAGGAGTTGGTGTCTATATGCAGCCATCTGTGTGATTGTTGTGTCCATTTGTAACTGGGGGTTCATGGTTTTGCGACCCATGTGCCTTCACTCTCTTGTACTTATTTCTTCCTTTTTTCCAGTGTCTCTCACTGTTTCTCGTCTCCGCTCTGTTCCCTCCTCCCTCAGCCTTGATTACACTTCTGACTCCTTTTCCCTCTAACCATTTCTCTTCTTTGCACCATTCCCCCTTTTTTCCTGTCTTCATTTCAATACAGATACATCCTGTGCATGAAGTTTTGGCTTCGGTTTCTCTTCCTGTGCTCCTGTGGATATACAGCATATGTTGAAAAGCTAGAAAATGAGGGTGTTTTTTTTTTACCTCTGCTAGTGGAGTTTGTAGGGAGGCAATGTGACATGTACCTTGCAATGTGTTTTTGGCACCTTTATCCATTTTGTTTCAACCTCATTCATCTTTCCACTTATTCTTTGCATTCCTTTGTCCATAGCACTGTCTCTATGCTTCTGTCTCCCCCTCTCTCCGCTTGTCCTGTTATCGCCTTCCTCTCTCGGCTGGCTCTGTCTGTCAGTGATATCGTCATTCTATATGAGTACAGACACACAGAGGACAAAAGACAACACTTGGTACAGAGGAAGTCCTGGTGGCTGCTTCTTGATCCAGGCTGCAACAAAAGGCAGTAGCACTTGACAATCAGCACGTTCTCAGAACTCCATTTGCAGCAAAAGCAGCGGTCTCTGTCTCACTGTCTCTCTCTCTCTCTCAAACACAGACATGCACACACACAGCAGGCTCTTAGGTAAACAGGGCAGACAGGCTCTCCAGTGGAGGAGAAATGGCTGCCCAGTGTGGGCCTCCACGCTCGGCGGAGCGCCTAATTGCAGTGATAAATACGAGATGGTGAAGAAGGGGGACAGAGGCTGGTAGAAACTCTCCTCACATGAACCTGGGGAGGGAGTTGGCTGTTTAATGGGCTTAACACAGATGCACATAAATGTACTTTATACACACACACACACACACTGAAGGAGACAAAAGAAGCACACATGCTGAAACATAGACAGAAAAAATAGCCTGAAAATCATTTTTAAAAAATACAGTAGTGAAGTATGGAAGTTGTCCCCCCACCCCACATCAATATCAACATATTCTAATTAAAGTCCAGACACGAAGGGCTTTACAGGGCATATCTAAGAAGTTGAGAGACAGACGGAAAGGCAAAGCAGAATAACTATGTATAAGGCTGCAAACTGTAGGAATAAAGCAGATAAAGAGCATAAAAGAATAAGAGGATTGGTGTATTAATTCATAACACCCTCATCTTTCAAAGTGACAAGCTATGCACAGGAGGTTGAGGTGAATACTGGTGGCAGTTATATAAAATGCCAACATTTTGTTTCATGCTTCATAAATATCTTCACGAATGCCACAGTACAGTCTGACGAGAATCTGAGGGCAAGTCTAAGTTCATGTTTTTGAATTCTGATTAAATCTGAGACACATGCTAAGACAGTTTTATTCTTTACTTCTTCCCACTTAAGATACATTCGGGCAAATTTAAGGTCTTTGAAATTCATGAGTGTCTCCATGGTTTGCCCTTCACTACAACCTTGTGTCATGCATAATGCGAATTTCAGCGTGTTTCTGAATGTGAGTCAATGTTCTGCCTCTTATTCTCTCTCTCGCTCTCTCTCTCTCTCACCGGCCTCATGGCACAGCATGCATGAGAGGCTACAGCCAAAAGCTCTTAACACTAAGACCCACCTTCAAAAACAAACTGGGCTTTTTAAGGGCAGGAGGCATCAGGCTCGTGCACTTTGCCATTACAGCCACTCAGCACCTCTGACATGTTTCAAACATGTATCTCTACTCAGCCCCTTCTCCTCAACCAGTTACACAGTGGGTAAATGCATAGGGACTGATGCATCTTCAATTAAATAAATACTGTTCAGTTTTACATATCTACAGAACCATAACGTGCCAAGATGAGCTGACGGGCAACAAATCTAAAACCATGAGCCCCTTGTTTGTGCACTGCCTTACTTTGAAATAACGTTCATGTACAATTGCTTTGAAGTACACAGAGATTTTACAAGGTTGCCATAATTATAGGGTCCAACTATTAATAAAATAAATAAACTGCCTCTGTTGCTGTGGTTGCTCCCCAATTTGGAGAACGATAAATTTTATTTCTAATACCACAATGCCACAGCACTGCAAACTTTACTACAAATTCAGCAAAGTTGCATAAGATGATATCAGGTAAATTCTGCTTTAGAGGGCACAATCTTTTTTTTAAACTCCAAATGCTTTGTAAGCATTTAGTAGTGATTTTTGGAGGTATAGTGTTCCTACTTCCGTGCTGGGGCTGCGTAATTCAATCTGTTCTATGTTCCTGGGCACATTCATAATGGCAGGCTTCAGTCGAACTTTGTCTCACTTGAACACACACAGCCAGTGGGAAGGAGCGAATGGTACCACATCAAGAAGCCCCATTAGACATGCAACAGTCAGCTGTCCTGCAGTTTCTATTCACCCAGCAAGTCCAATATGCACTCTCTTTTAGCTCTGTTTGTGGTCTCCACCAGCTCCCAAGGGAAATATCTGTCTCTTTAGCTGCTAAATGCTACCATCTGTTCAACAGCTAGCTGCTAAGTGTGTCTATTTGCTGCTTGGTGCTGAGTTTGCGATGTACGATGGGTTTTTCGTCTTTTTTTCTGCTGGAAAAAAAGAAGCTGTATGCTGGGGTTGAAAAAGACACCGTGAGAGAAGTGAGAGCGAACGAAGATGGTAAAGCTACAACAAAACAATGAGCTGAAACTTGCCATAAAGTGCGGGTGATGATTCTCAGTCAGTTCATCACTACCCTCTGATGTTGACACAGTTTTCACATCGCCATCGAATAGAGGGCAACAACATTTCGTTTGCCTTCCTGACGCTTTCATTCATCCTCACTGTTTAGCAGCAGATGTAGTAAGAGGATTTCTATGAAATACCAAGAGAGTTTTGCTAACTTGGAAATTGTTTTAGTGTCAAAGAAAATATCTGAGTTCTATATTCAAACTAGGCAGAGATGTGACAGATGTGGAACTGTGATTTTAGAATCCGAACACAAGCCCAGCATAACAAATCTTTAAACGGATAAACCAGAAATTATTACTGTATCATTTTTCACTATATTCTTATATATAACAGCAGGCAAGGTGTTGAGAAGACCAGACCAGTCAATCATTAGTCGTGATGAAAGTGCAGCGAGGCTGAAACGAGCAGTGTCAGCACTTCTCCCAATCTCGTGGTTTCAGCTGTTGCAGCTGCTCTTTCTCTGCTAATGGTGGTGGTGGGGGGGGGGGCATGTGCCCACAAACACTGATATGCAAATGATGTTAAAAGTTCATAAGCTGCCCATTTGAATTAGTGCAGACAGAGAGAAATGTGTTACCTGCTCAATTCATCCCCTGAATTCGAAGAAGCGGAAAAGGAAAGCCAGCAGGCTTCTGTATGTGTGATTGCACTGGCTCGTGTATGTGTGTGTGTGAGTAGGGGGCTACAAATAGACACTCAAATGAGGCAAGAAAAGATTTCATTTTAAATATCATCTGGAGATTGACAGCCATTTTCCCAGATCTTATAAAGTCGGCTCATTTCAACAGCGACTCATTCATCCTTTTGTTGTGCCATCTTCCCTGCCTGCTTTTATCTCTCTCTCTCTCTCTCTCTCCAAAGCCTGTGATACAATCGATGGGCCTGGACAACTCCCTGGGCAGTTAGCCTTGAAGGCTGACAGGAGCGCTGGTTTTCATACGAAGCCTGGATGCGTGTGTGTATGTGTGTGTGTGCCTGTGTCCGTGTGTGTGTGTGTCGGGAGAGACTAAGGTTTGGTAAAGGTTTTGCAGACTGTTGTGATTAAATAAACGAGACACAGAGAGAGATAGAGTGAGGGAAGAGGCGTTAACACCCCCCCATTCTTACAA
Organism: Psettodes erumei; assembly: GCA_016785225.1. Lineage (NCBI taxonomy): Eukaryota > Metazoa > Chordata > Actinopteri > Pleuronectiformes > Psettodidae > Psettodes > Psettodes erumei. The sequence continues at coordinate 764,476 of JAFBJZ010000738.1, read as the reverse complement.
TAATAACCCCATAAAGCCACATTAGCAGACAGAAGACAACTCATGTGTCTTCATTTTCCAGCCCTTCAAAGCGAGGCGAAAAACTCTCAGCGGTGAAATCTCGAGGAGAATTTCCCGTGGTGCTCGCTGACCCTCCGGTGTGTCTTCTCAGAGCGTGTTACGCCCAAATGACAGCAGCTTCAAATCACTCCTTCGTGGCCCACGTTCCCTGCTTTAGGCGGCACTCAGGCCACCTCTCCACACATGAAAAGACACTATGCCGGATTAAGTGACTCATTAGGTGGCCAAGCCCTAAAAACAGACTCCTAATTTACTCACTTTCTGGCTAAAAAAAAGAAAAGGTTTCCCAGTTCCCCCCAGGTGAAGGCAGAAAAAGCAACACATCAACTGTATGAAAACAAGTTGGATGTTGTCAGATGTTTTCAGTTCCTGCCTTTTGGGCAGAGAGTAATGAGACGCATCTGTTTGGCCCTTTTTTTATCAGACTCGTTTGACAAGGCTTTGACAGTTTGGTATTCCTCTTCATTTTCTTACTACCTATTGACCTGACATCTTTGGCAGACAAAACAAGAATTATTTCTTTTTTTAACAGAAACCTGCCTTAACCCTCAAAGATTTACCTAACCCTGCCTCCTGAAAACTCCCAAAACAAACCCAACAACCCTTCTTTGAACTGCACAGAAACACAATGGAGGTTACAGCTGACACACAACCAGTGGGTTTCCAGGTGAAGTAAAGAAAAATATGTTGTACCCAAGGGAGATCGATGTCTCAGGGCACTTTGTGTGTTTTCATGGGAGATAATCAATCAAATCATCACACAAGCCCCCCAGAGGCTTATTGGACATTGATCTTTGGAGTTTATGTTGCAGGAGGACACTTCAGGACCCTTCTTTTAAAGACATCACAGACAACTGGAGCTATGACATATCCGCTCAGACACACTTGTGCCCGATTTAAAGGATTCGTGCAGCCTGAGACTCACACTCAGAGCTTTCTCTCTCTCTCTCACACACACACACACACACACCTCCACCCTCTTACTGTGACATTTGAAGGACAGCGGGCCTCTGGGGAGAGTGGGTTTTGAGGGGTTAGATGAGGTGGAGGGCTGGCTGGTTTGAGGTGTGAGGTAAACAACACCTCAGAGTTCAGCGTGCATGCCTAATGTGCTCTCTCGCACCGGCGGCTCTGCCGGGCAAGGCTGCCCGATGACAAGCTGTCTGGAAAAGTCATCTCACTACCGCAGTCTCTCACACTCTCAGCTTTCCTCCGTCCAGCTGTCCACGTCAACTCTGTACACTCTCTGCTTTTGTGTCGCTGTCCTGTCTCTGCTTTTCACTTCCTTGCTTTAAACTCTCCTGACTCCACCCCCACCCCCCCAACACTGCTGTCGTATTAGATTCTTATTCATTTAAATGTACATAGCTGGTATAAAGATGAAGACTGGACTGCAGCTTTTAACTTTGTACAATTTTATGAAATGCATACTAATGATATAATCAGGGTAACTGGCAGCAATGCACACATGCAGATCAGAATACAAAGATATATGTACAAACGTGAATTGTACACTCAAAAGGTGTGTTCAGACTGAACACAAAGCAAATTTCAGAGTTGGTGTGATTGCATACAAATTCACCGTGGAGGTGGACGCGGGTTTGCTCAAAGCAGCGTGAGCTGAAGCAAAGGCGCATCCGCACGAGTTGAAAAGGATGGAAATTGGGACAAAAAGTGTGTGCTTATCCCGAGCTGCTGAACTGTTACCAGGAGCTACAGAGTTTTGTCAGTCTGAGTCAGAGCCGTAGCACACACCTGCTGTACAAAGGCACGCTCTGCTCGCAAACACACACACAAACACACACACACACGCTGTTGGTGCAATGTCAGCTAGTTTCACTTAACATCTGGTGCATTGGCTGTTTGTCGCATAGAAAACGCAGAGCGCCAAAAACACTCGAATTTGTGCAAATAAAGCAAAGCGGAAATTTTGGTTGGCATTCAGTCTGGGCACACCTTTACAGCTATCTTTGAAATTTTACTAGTGGTTTTTACCCCCCGACCTGAGTTCAATAACCTCAATTATTCATGTCCAATTGCAGCCCGTCTCTCTACTGATTGGTCTCTGAGAGGGCAGAGGTGGTATCTGATTAGTTGTAAGCTCAGACAAGTAGAAGGAAAAAACAGACAGTAATGACTACTGTTGTATTATGAGGAGATAAAAATCACATTGACATCATTTACTCTGGGCATACACATAGAACATTTATTGCTGTGTAGTCAGGCTTTAACCTTTGATGCCGTGTTCACTGACATAAGGATTTGTCTCAGAAAGATAGGAGGATGTATCTTTGAAGCTAAAACAGCCCTTGGTTGCTTCGTGTTTTCCCTCTGCAACCTTTAATCTCAGGTATCCTCTGACAAACAGGATACTTCAGGAAGTGAAGTCATAAACAAACACACACACACACACACACACACACACACACACACACACACAAACACGCACACGCAACTGTCTTTACTCATCCCCTTACTACCCAACACTGTGTGTTAAAACATAGTCACCAAAGTGATTTTGCATGATAAAAAAGGTCAAACCCTCATGATTTTTCTCACATCACCTCATTCTTTTTGAGAAATTAAAAAACTAAGGTAATGACAAAAACATAAGGGGCACAACAGTCTACATCCAGAAATCAGGCTTAAGGATGAGCATCTCCTTTTTGGAGGGCGTAATTAATCAAGTGGCAGAAGCCAAAATAAGTTTGCATTAAAAGATGCAAAGTTTTGTTCATTGTTACAGTGTCCGCTTTCGATATCAAATGAGGGTTGAAAGGGTTGCTACAACATACTGTATGTGTGAAGAGATGGGGAAGAGAAGATGAGTGCATCATTTCAAGAAAAAAACAAAACAACATACTGTATTGCAATCCCAGAACCATGCTCGTGGAACACTCATGTGTCCATAATCGATATGTTGAGGTGCAACTCTAAAATTAAAGCTTTGATAGAGATGGTTTATGCTATTTATGTTTTTTAGCATAGGAGGCTAAAAAAGCAAACAAAGGTCCCTGTGTGCAGCCAAGAATGTCTGTGAGCTAGAGCTATCGTCATGTGCTAACTGAATATGGCTGGTCCCATCTCTGGTTGTCCTCTGGGACTCCAACATCTGGAAAAAAAAATCCATGAGGAACCACTGTTCCCAAAGAGAAATGTGCTGGAGGGAACAATCACTTCAGCGCACAGTTTGAAATTTTTTGCTTCGTTGTTTTATACACTGTCCACACCTTAAAAAATGTTATAAAACTGGAAGCCACTGGCAGACAAAAAGTCCCGGACAACAAGTCAAAGACACTGGACGGGTTAAATCAAATGGGGATATAGTAACGGCAACACTTGCACGTGCCTATTCTCTTTTCTACAAAAATAGTGGAATAGAAATCACATGGTTATCACCCAACATTGACATCTTGATACACTTCTGTATATAGATAAAAATCTTGGTTAAATGCAATTCCATCATGCAGTCAAGGTTCCTCGCAACTGTTGTTTTTGTCCATACTTCTTGAATCCTTAAGCTCGGTGAGAAGAGGTGGTGTCGGGAGAAGTGTGCTTGAAGTCTCACTTCATTATGTGTTGGTGAGCCATGTCTCGGTGCGCACAAGGCGGCCCTCCCACACGCATTCCTGTTTCTTCTGATGGGGTTTGTACAGCTCCATTCGGCCTCGCTCTTCTTCATAACTCATTTCTTCATGTTTGAGTGAGTGAGAGATGCTGGCAATAGAAAGAAAAAAAATAACCAATTTCACGAGTCACTCCATGCAGGGCCATACCTCTGCAATCTGCGGGTTTCTTTTCATTTTCCCGCTGCCACTCAAGGCCAAGTTGACAGAGGCACAAAACTGTGATCGGTCTGTGCCGATCTCAAAAATACAGAGGTGCAGTGAAGTGATGAGAATGATTTAATTCATGCCTTTAATACCTGAGGCAGCGCTCTCACGCACAAACATGCACCGTGAGCACACACTCTTGAACTCTCCTCCACCTCGCATTTTACTCTGATCTCAGCAGAAGGTCCTGTGCCAGAGCGAGTGGGACCTGTTGTTTCCGTCTGCCGGAGCAGATGGACATTAGATCCGCTTTCTGCTTTCCCAGCCAAACAAATGACCTGCCTTCTCCTTTTCTGAGCCTTCTTCTTTCCGCCTTGATGTATCCCACCATCCACGAGTCTCCGCCCACTTACTTGCTGCACTGCCTCTGAGATGTAAATGAATCAAAATGGTCTCTGTTTTTGCATCTTCATCCTCAGTGAGCCCGAGCAGACATGGGGAAAAGGAAACTACAGTACAGCAACAACAAGATGCTTCCTTGTCTCTTTGAGTTTCAGCTCTTTTGTCTCTACTCCCTGATATGAATCGGCCTCCTGGTCTTCCAGTGTAAGCAGAACCTTGCACAGCCAACTCTAGAGGTAACAGCTCCGAAAAAATCTTCAGCTCTTTGGCCTCAGCTCTGCAGGCCAGTTCCTCACCAGCACACCATATCCAAGACCACTCCCTTAGGTAGCACAAAATAGGACATGGGCTTGTTAAAAGTGTATAGAAAGGGTTTTAGGGGCAAAAATTAGGGTTTAGTTTTGGAATACAGGACATCATGTGTCATCAAGCCTCTCTCTCACAGGAAGGAGCAGAGAGAGTGAGAGGGACGGCAATGGGTTTAGATCCAAGGAATGGAGACAAGGGAAGAGTAAACACCAGGTTTCATCTGTTTTTTCGACAAGGCCCTACTGTTGTTTGGCTTGAGCTCTTCCCCTTGAATCCTTGCTCTCCATCTGCTATTTCCTCTCTTCCATTTCCTCTTCTCATATCAAGTAAAGCCCCTGTCCAGGGGTTGGCCAAGAATCCCTGGGGGTCCAGGCCCAGAATCTCTCTGCGGCCCTCCTTGCCACGGGATGACAGCAACATCCCCCCTTGGTCCAGACTGCCTGTGCTATTGCACTTCTTCACTGCTCCTCCCAGGTACACCAGGGAGCTGGGCGACAGCAGCGATGTTAGTGACAAGCTGCTCAGCGTCTCTGACAAGTGTTCACTGTTTCCCGTTTGGCTGGAGCCACAACCACCAATAGATGATCCAATGCCTATGCCCAGGTCCTCATCCGAAGGGTCAATTGAGTCGTCACGGGTGTAGCCCGGGCTGGTGCTCCCCCGCCCGCTGCTCTGGCTGCGCTGGTGGCCCCTGGTGGCCTGGAGGGTTAAAGCTGAGGAGGGGCTCGGCCTTGGTCTCAGGGTCGGGACTGGGGAGGAGAGGATAGTCCTGTCTTCAGACATCGAGATCGGGCCTGCGGGTGGTGAGGGAGCCGTCGGCAACGACGGTCCCAAGTGCTGTGGTGGGGAGACGCTGAAGCTCAGTCCTTCTTCCAGGGTGGTCTGGGGGCTGCCTTCAGAGCTGCCTGTGGCAAGGGAAGAGTCACTGTGGGAGGGGTACTGAGGAGAGGGAGGGAAGGGAGAAACAGGGATGACCGACAGAGAAGCACGTGAATCCAACCCTTTTTTCATTAGGAAAGAACACATCACAGTATGTACAGAACACATTGGCATTTATATTGCATTTTCAATGCCACCTGCAAAGCAGTCATATGTCATATATCATCATAATTATCATAATTTCATATATATGTATGATCATCTGCTTTCTGAGACCTTCTCATCCAGAGGAGCACATAAAATAAAACATCTCTTTGGCTTCAGCTTTAACAATACTCAACTTAATTCTTCAAGCCTACACCTAACTGAAACATCACTGCCATTGTTTATGTTATACTCACCTTTCTCATCTAACCTATTTCAATGCTTCTCCTTCCCTCCTCCCTACCTGTGCACAGAGCATCTTGCTATGGGCCCCTGGGGAGCGGAGCGAAGCCCAGGAGGCTGGGGAGGTCAGCCTCAGGCCCCTTGTCAACCTTAGGCTCCTACTGCGGGGAGGTGCTGGGATGACTGCTCCTGCAGGGTGGAAGAACTCTGCAGGCAGACAGAAGAGAGGAGAAATGCCACTGGCTCCTCCTTCACCCTCTTTGTTTCTGCCCTTGGTGCTGCTGTTTCTTGAAATACCAACTTCGAGACCGGAATACACGCTTTCCATTTCTATCCTAAGGTCAACTCATTCTCACTTTTTGAGTGCTTGAGGAGGATATTTTTTAACCTCTGAATCATATATACATTTATATTTTGGAAGAATGGTGTTCCTGTTTATGCTGGTTTTACCTGTAATGTGGCACTTGTCTACATTTTTTGATGTCATGTTTGCCATCTGATGTCAAAATCAAGTTTATTAGTTCCAGCTGCAAAACAACACAAATATGGAGTAAATCACAGTTTCAACACTTTATTATGGGGGACCTACACACCACTACTGCATTCTGACCCATCTCATTACTTAAAATATAGTGTCAAAAGCAAACCACAGCAAGAAATCAAATTGGAATTTCACATGCTCGCGAGCACAAATTTGAATCTGTATATTTTGTTCACATTATCTATATGGTTAGGGTTAGGGTTATTACCTGATAATATATTGAATTTAACTTTTCAGGACTTACTCACCCGGGCTGCCATGAGGTGAGCAACTATGTGGTTGGTGTGTTTGCATCTCCGTCTCCTGTAGTGTGGTCTCCATCTCAACAGCAGTGCAGAGGGCCCTGCAGGGCTGGCCCAGCCCCTGCACCTGGCTCTGCACCACGGTCTGAGTCTGGTGGCCTCCTGCATGACTTCCTCCACCTCCGGCCTCTTCCGAACTGTGGGAGTCACTGCTGCACCTTCCCTGGAAGAGAACATGAAAAAAATACAAGACAAAATTGTATATTGAAAATAGCTAGGACTTGTATATAGTATGGTTGGTTTGTATTACAGCTAATTTTGACATAGCATAAAATTGGCTTTCAACTTTTAGTTGGGGTTTGCATTGCAGTGACAATTCCTGGTTCAGACCAAGCCTGAGAAAAGGAGTACAGGCATCCTGCAGATATCAAACGTGGCCTCTAACTCACATTATGTTAGTGCTGGTGAATGTGTGAGATCTGATTATGAGCCCAAATAGCCTGTTATTGTCATGTTAACGTTATATATTGTAACAATAAATGTTTGGTTAGAAATCTGTGAATGCGTGTGATGGCTGCAACAAGCAGGCGGCAGATTATGGCATGATTTGCAAGATTACCTTGTACGTTTTAATTACTACTATGTTGGTACTGCAGAATAATTTGGCATGTGTTTGTGTACGCGTATGCGTATGTGTGGGTACACCTTTGTGCTTTCATTAGTGTACTGCGCCTGTGAGTCACTGAGTCACTGTGTCCAACCCCTGAACAGCCCCCTTTCAAACAGCCGGCCACCCACACCCATAAAAAATCCTCAAACTGCCTTTGCTTAACGCCTCCTTCACTCATAAACATGAACACAATCACAAACAAATACACACATGCAATTCTTGACAAATCTAATCCCTAACCTTAGATCCCTTGTCACCTTGTGCGTTTCCCCCTTTCCCTTTCCTTTTCCCCCTCTCTTATTCCCATCCTCTAATGAGCAGGTTCACAGCCATGCTTGGTGACTGCAGGCTTATCTGAATATCCAGAACCAGGGAGCATTACCCCATTACAGAAGAGGATATCTAGGGAAGGACGGATGATAAGGAATGGAGATAGATGGGCTAGAGGGAGGTGCAGAAAAGGTGAGCAATTACCAGAGGGGCAACTGTGAGATAGGGGAAAGCATGGAAGATAAAAGTCAAAAAGGGGGAGAGAGGGTGCAAGAGAGGGAGGCAGGAGAGCCACCCAGGATGGCAACTAAGGAGAACCTGGTGGAGAGATTTATTCATTGGGGAGGTCTATGGTGGATAGAGGCTGTGGATTATTCAAAGGCAAGATAGTTACCACTGATACACAGAGAGAAAGAGATAAAGGGACCTTGTATATCGGTATTTCACAAGAGAGACAACACCAAAGATTTTATAATGGTCATTTTTTTTGTGCAATGCACAGGAAAAACATCTCTGCTGGGAGAGTAGGTGCAGCAAGTACCGGTGTGCTGTGCATGTCAAGTACAAAGTAGTGAGTATGCAGGAAGTTAACCACTGTGAATTTCATCTTTCTCAAAAGCTGATTTTACACCAAAAACTTTACACTGGCATGAAGCAGGCTCTGCCCTGGATAAGAATTCTGCATAAAGATGACAAGCAGGTATACAGCCCAAATAAATGATCTTGATATTGGGATTAAAGCAGGTCGTCACTCGCTGTTTTTCTGTCACAGTCCTGTTTCTGTGAAGTCACCCATTTTTCTTTTACAGAAGAATAAATTCCAACTGAAACCAATATCTGGGTAACACACATTATTACCACTGATCAAAGCTCACATCCAAATTGGTACTAGTCTGACGTGTGTATATGATGGCATTTTGACAACGACATTGTAATTTGCACCCCCCCATTCCCATTCTCTTTCATTTTAGCCTCACAGAAAATGAGGCCCGCTAATTACAAGCCTCCCCTTCCCACTTCGCTCTGCTGATGCCCACCTTGCCCTCTCGGGCCAGCAGCTGGTAGGCAGTATGTTCGTCCAGGCTGAGGTCGTCTGGCAGGGCGGGTGATGAGGACTTGTCCGACAGTTGCTCCGATTTCAGCGATGCCTGCTCAATCTCTGCCATCCTGATCTGCTGTAAGGAATTGCCCTGTTATTTGTTTTCAGGAGGATAAAACTTCCTGCAAGTTAGTTGAATTATCAAAATGTGGTCTCATCATTGCTCAGTCTAATGATTTTCAAGGGGGCAACAACAACCATGACTTCGGTATTGCACATATTTGTTTATCCAGCGATATAAAATTGATGAAGGATCATGTCTGAGCACGTCTTGCATGAATTATTTGTTACTGCAGCATTTCTTATAGGCCAACATGAGCTACACAGACGGGACAGGTAAAACCTCCACCAAGCTTCGGCATGCTGCACCAGATGTTGACAATTCAAAGTGGACATAATGCCGTGGCACACGTCTGTAAAGAGAGCAGGGTGAGATATTTCCAGAGGTAATAACATTGTTTAGTCATCATCAACTGAACGTTACCAGTGCCACAAAAATAAAAAGAGAGGCTGAATCAGAGGCGAGAGGCAGATATCCAAGCAGTGCATATACAGCAGATGTGTATGTTTGTGTGAGTTTCAGTTCATGCGCGTGCACCTCCCATATCTGTATATACATGTCAGATGGAGTGAAGAGATGCTTTTGGTTTCCATTGGGAGATGTGTTGTCGTGACACCAGGCCCTCATAATTCTGCCCCTGCAGCTAACTGCGGGAAGTGACAACAACTACTCCAACTGTTACTGCCTCCCTCGCTCACATTTGTTCCAACATTGGCCCCGGCTAAGCTTGTTTCATCATGGCTGCAGGTGACTCAGCCCATATGGTTACTGAAGTGCTTTTAAATGATCTCTGTAAGCTGAAGCTCCTCGTGGAAGCTCTTCTCTACCCCTCCCTGTGCAGCACTTTTTTTGTGTACAATTTCCAAAAAAAATCCTGCAAACAGCGTGCTGGAGTGGAATTTCGGGGTTCTAGGGATGCTGGGGGGCTGCTATGATGCACTCAAGCAGTGTTTCTTCAAAGAGTCACAGCAATATAAATGGCCGGAGAAAAAGGAAATTAAAAGGGTACTTGAAAAGGGCCAAGTGAAATTCAATGGGGTGACACCCGGCAGTGATATATTAACACGTGCCTGTAGATGAGAAAGACAAAGAGGTTCATACAGAGAGATTCATGGCTGATGCACAGCAGTAAATTACCACTGCCCCCAAGGAGGGGGGAGAGTGTGAGAGAGAAAAGTGGAAAGAGGCGAGAGAGCAAGGCAGAAGCAGAGCAATGCAAGTCTTTAATTTAAAGTAACACTGTGTAATTTTTCATGTTTTATCTCCATACATCAGCTCTCACTAATGCAACTATGTGACACTTTAATATTTGCTGACTTGCTCTGTGTCCCAGCGGTGGGCTGAAAATAGTTTCAAAAAGGTCCTCATGAGTCATTGGTTGGTACATTTATCGGCAGGTAATGGAAACTACAGCCTTTCTCTTCCTGTATTCTTGCCCATGCCTCCGGGGACAATGGGTACAGGAAGAGTTGCTACACAGCTGCTTCCCAGGAATCTGCAGAGATATTGAAGGCTCCACTAACAAGATAGGGGACTCAAGCAAGGACCAATTGAAAGGGTCCGCTGCAAACCTGAGCGGCGAGGCGAGGGAGGCAATGATAGGAGAGGATTGTGTGACTGAGCAGGAAAATAAGCAGAAGGAATACCTCACGGCCATATCCCATGACTCATGATGGTGAGGACCGCAGTCAGATGATTTATTAATAAACATACATAAGCAGGCACACCTCCTGCTCCTCCTCCTTGTTGTTGGCCACTGTTTTTTCATACTAACATCAGGAGCCACCAGAGTCAGAGGTTTTGAAGTCCTACACACAGGTACTTTAAAGTGAGAGTTACTACTTGGTGACACAGTACTGTATTGCTACTAGTACTTTACCACACTGAGTGTGCTGTTCTTGTGTGTGGTTTAGCCTGCTCCTGTTCTGGTATCTTGCAGAATTATACTTCAATAAATAGTAGTTTCTGACACTCTGATGCTGCCTCTCAAGATCCTTCCAAAAAACAGTGTTGATGTTCATGCATCCTTGAGGACTGCCTGTTTATGGTGGCAAACTGAATGAATGGCATTGGCCTTTGCTACCCCATTGAACTGTTCCCTGCAGACTCAAGCTGTGGCTGATCCCAAGTTGTTATTAGGCAGTTACTTGATGAATATTTCCACTGTCACACGCCCTGCACCCAGGTGTCCCGCTGTGCCTTCCTGCCACCTCAGCAACACCCTGCGTAGGTCTCAGCAGTCAAAGACTCATCTGTTTGAAAATGGCACAAGCCCACACAAGCTCTCCCACACAAAAACTTCAGGTGGTTAAAGAACATGGGAAACTGGAAGAGATCTGCACTGGATCAGACACTGTAAATCAGAGAGAGAGATAAAGTGATATCTATAGGAGCACAGACAGAAAGAGCAAGCATGTAAAAGAGTAAGGGAAGATTGATGGTTTGACAGCATCTGCAGACAGGCAGAAAGCTCGACTGACAGGTGAGGAGGTATAGAGCCCAGTTATTGCTTCTTCTGAGCTGACCCGCTGCACTTTGTCACTGTGATGGACAACACTGGCACAGAACAGTTGATTTGTGGGTGTGCGTTTTATGCAGTATCTCTTGCCCAAACACCCCAAAATACAAGCACAAGTAACGGCCTGCGTGTGTGCATAACAGGAATGGATGCATGTGTGCACGCATGCAGCGGGCCTCATTAATCCACATTTCTGCACGTATCGAAAGGCAATATTATCTTGCGTTGATATTGTGTTTAATTAATGACTGAATTTCCCTGTTCTTTTGTAACATAATATCACATACAGCAGCTGACATGCTTTACAAAGCATGAACTTTCCGTCCAGGCCGCTTTGTGTGATGAATGAAGCCCTGTGTATGCATGTTCATGAGCGTACGTGCAAACGCATATTGTGTTCTGCATGCATACAGTCAGGTCTCAGAGATAATGAATGTGTGTGTGTGCGTGTGTGTCTGTAGGGGGGTTTCTGTGCACATCAAAGTGTGCGTTTTGTGCATTTGAGTGTGTGTCCATGTCTGGAAGTATTATTTTGGTTCAGAAAGTTTTTGAAATACTGTTAAATAAGAGCTACAGTGCTGTCCTAACCTTATAGGAATGTTTAGAAGGTGAGAAAAGCCTACACCTGCTTTGCAGAAAACAAAATCAGTATTGATTTTGTATTTGAAGTAAAATGTAAAATTGCACTAAACGTGATAATGAAACATGAGCACAGCCATTGTTGAAGATGCCTTGAACGACCACAGCAAGTGAACCGTGGCATTTTCAACATATTGGAGCATATTGTGTAACAATGCAATGGTAGTTTTTTCAGCCAAATGTTTAACCAAAAAGTGTGTGAATGTGCATGTGTGTGTTGCATGAATGTGTGTGTCCACGTGTGTTCAGGGCGGTACCTCTTGTGGGTGGCCCTTGCAGTCTTTGCAGATGGGCGGAGGTGAAGAGTAGTGGTGGAAGACAGAGCCGGAGAGGTTGTCGATCATCAGCATCTCCCCGTCTAACGTATCCTTGATCAGAAGAGATACACTGTCCAGCCACTGGCTCTCCTGGAACACATACACACACACACACACACAGGCACACGCACACAGAGACACGCGCACACACATATACACACACGCACAGACACATACACACGGGACGCAGGCCGCCAGACCAGTATTGCACGCAGGCGCAAACATGTGCACATGCGGACATGCGAGGACAAAGAACACGCAGGGGAAATGCATACACCATAGTAATGGTTATAAAAAATGCCTTTTTGCACACGCACTTTCTTATGCACTCAAGCACAGATGCACACAGTCCCACGTGCATATTCACCCACACATATGCACACTTAACACTGTATAACCCTCAATTTATAGAATTCCACAACAAAATTCAAAAAAGGCATCTTAAATACTTTCTTCATGTCAGAGATCAAGTACAAATAAACTAAAACAAATCTCTGTCTCATACTTTGATGGCCTTTGGGGCCAAACACTGCTCTCTTTGCACAAAGGCTCCTCAATAATATGACTCCAAACTCTCATTAGCCAAGTAACACATAATTTTACTATCAAAGCCTTGGGCACTGCAAGTGGTGCAATTACATTTGATATATCGCCTCAATTAGGCTGTTCAATACCTTGTTGAAACAATTTAAGATTTAGGCATTTGCTTTGTGCTCTGGGTGTTATTAGATTTAAAGCAATTTAGAGTGAATAAGTTCGGCCACTTTTTTTTTTGCAACTCAAATGATCCCTCTTTGCTTGCATATCATCTGCCAGATCGGTTTTCCCTGAATCCAGTCTGGCAGAAACTACTGACAGAAAAAGGAAACTTATTTCAAAATGATTTCTGTGCTTGTTAGCAGGGCACTGCATTCCACAATAAACTGTATGCGTTGTGCCCGTGGCACATTCATAACAGCCAAAGTAACTGTGTCGCATCAACAGATATATCCTAAAAGATAGTGTGAAACAAGGTCACACCTCATCAATCCCCACACAAGCCTATTTTAACACATTCCTGCAACATTGTTTAAAGGGCTATACCTACATCAGTCATGCAAACACACATTTATGACTCACAGTCTTACATTACAATCACTCATAGATCGCTTTTTCAAAACGAGGGAGCTTTCGATTGAAGAAGCAGGTTACTGAATTCCCAGCCACATCCAGGTCTTTTAAATCATGTAAGAATAAAAAACCAAAAAACACTCTTTATCCTCTTTTCTTTCACACTCTCCAGTCCAATGGGGTCCCAAGATAGTTCTTTCTGTGTAGGTGGAGCGCTTGATATAAAAATAATGTCTGATTGACTGCAGTGGCCTATGTGCTGGCCTCTATTAATAACTGTATTAGTGGACAACAATAGGGCCCATCCGCAGGGAATAGAAGTTGAGAGAGAGCGGGAAGAGCTGAAATTAATTACTGCCTCTACCTGACTGTCACTGGCTCAGCCATTATCTCTCCTTTCTTATTCTCTTACTCTCTCTCTTTAAACCCTCGTCCAGGTGCAATTTACTAGTCTTTCAATTACTAGTCTTTCACCATACAGTCAAACATGACTTGACTGTGTAACATTCGTCTTGAACTCTGTACATCAAATCTCTACTCTATTAAGACTCTGAGCATACGTCCATCTACTTAATCGATGGCATCTGAGTTCATAAAACTGTCATGACAATGTAAGGAAATTTGTTTGGAGCACAAAGCAAAAGATGTCACAGTGTTTGGGTTTGCAAACCTTGTCATCTGAAGGATGTGCAGTTGCAAACACGCACACACACACACACTTGAATCCCAGCAACTGCGCTCTGTATAAATTCTGCCAGATCCCTTATTGCAACACTGGAGGGGCAGGGAATGAGAGAGAGGGAGGTCAAGACAGAGATGGCAGGGTAGGGGGGCGCGCTGCCAGTGCGCCCTGCATTAAGACCCCCTGTCAGCCAACACTGTGCTAAAAATGGCTCCATGATGCCAAGTTTAGCTCTACAAAGGTGAAACTCTTCACAGCAGCCGATGAGTCATCTTTATGTGCATTTCTGTGTAGATATTGCAGACCATCATTTCGTAATGGAAGAGTTTGTCCCTGTGAAATGACTCTCACACACTGATGTAGGCAGTGAAACTACCATTTCCAAAATGTAACCTACAAACTCATACAGCCTTGTGTAAGCCTAAAAAAAAAGCTAATTGAGTAAGACATTAAAAAAAGCTTCTTTTAAAGGAACATAAAAAAACACTTCCAAAAGGTCAAATGAAAATCATCCGTATAATATCACTTTGGTAGTCTGGTTTAACTTTGGAAAAAGCCTTGAAGTCCAGGCCAGGAATTACTAAATTCATATCAATCGGTTTCTTGACACTTGTTCAATGTCACCACTGATACTTAACTTGGTGTCTGTTTCTTCCTTTCCTTCTATCTGCCTTTTTTCAGCCCCCTCTTTGTGTAAATGTTTAACCTCCCTCGCCCTGCCTTGCTTCTCAAAAAAAATCCATAAAAGCAAAAGAATAAAAGTACAAATGAATCACACATAGAGATTGGTAAAATGACCGGGTGTAATCTTGCAATGCGGCTGTCAGTCAATTTCTTAAGAAAGAAAGAGAGAGCAATGACTCTCTCTCGAGTCAGCACCATTCAAACAATATACAGAAATCACTGCCATATTATTCTCTTCTTTTGTATTCTTCCAGTTTCTGCATCAAACATGTAATTTTCTCTGCTTGAACTAATGCATTGATACCACTTAAAGAGAAGCAAATTGACAAGCAACCAGAGACAGAAAGAATAAGTATAAGTGGAGATGTCTCCATTAGTTGTCTTTTTTTGCCCCGAATACCAATGTGAATCCTTTAGTCTCCTCTAGCTGCTGATACTGTGACCAGTCCAAATACATATTTACCTGCACATATATTTTCCTATTTACAACCTAAAGCATGTCTATATATTAACCTGATAAAGCAGTTATAGCAATATTTGTACTGTATGTTTGAGAGCTGAATCACTATTTGACAATCTGCACCTGCATCATGCTTCCCATGCTATCCTACTATATTGTATAGTGTCCTGTTGATAATATTTGGCAATTTCTCCAAACTGGAGATTTGGACATGGGACATTTCGGTTGTGCTGACTGGCATCTTATCAGTTGTTGATCACTCTGCTGTTAGTGCACTGCTTTAGGCAATGGCTCCAGTGGTTTTAAAGGAGCACAATGGAGGTTTATAGCTAAGACACCACTGGTTCCATCTGGGACATGATACAAAAAAGGATTAGAAATAGATCTGAATGAACTTGGCTTGTCATATAAACCACCAGAATTTTAAAAAAGAGCCTTGATCGGCCTGATCCTGATCTTGCATATTGGCTTGTAATATCCCTACTTGCAAACACTCTCGTCCCCCACCCACACAATCAAACATCACTCTACCAACAAGCAAAACAAAAGATCTACTTGTGCATTCTCTCTTTATCTCTATTCCTTTCTCTCTCACACACACACACAAACAGAAATACACAGACTCACTTGTGCTGGTGAGTACAGGGTCCGGCTGGAGTTGCGGGAGCTGTACGGTCCTTGGTGTGCAGTGGCTGCCGTGTGCCTCATCATCCTCACTCCTTCTCCCTTCTCTCCTCGGGCGTCTCCTCTCTCCCTTCCTCCTGCCGCGCCCCCAGGCCCTGATCCAGCAGCGACAAGTCCTTTCTCCAACCCCCCGACCCCGCAACTGGGGGTGCCCATGCAACAGAGGGTGCCCTGGGCTAGCTCCAGCTCAATTTCTGCATCCATCTCCGCCTCCTCTTGGGCCTCCTTGTTGGAGTCGTCCAGGTGCTTCATCAGCACGGCCACCACCACGTTGATGAGCACGAACTGGGCGGTGAGCACGAAGGAGACAAAGTACATGGGCGAGATAAACTGAAGGCTCGGATTGCAGGCATAGTCCACATCGGTGCCATGGTCCGGTGGGCATTCCCGCAATGTGTCCTGGTGTTATAAATGCAAATGATGAGGACAGTGGTCAGGAGGAGACAAAAAAAAACAGGTTGTAAGGAAGGGAAAAATTAACCATTCAAAGAGACAAAAACAGATGAGCCATCTGGGGAACCACATTTTTTAGAAAGCTTTGTAAAGACAGAATATGAACATATTTACAGGAACAACACAACAATATAGTTTTGTGTTGTTTTTGAACAGAGTACTGTAAAACATGGCACATGGTTGTTTTTTTAATCTACACCACAAATGCATCAAAAGTGGCATTCACATAAAAGTTAAACAGCTTTTAGGTAATAACAGGATATATATACCTGTATTCCTGACAATTTATATAATCACCATACACTTAAAATAGCAAAACAACAGGAGACATGCTTTTTTCCTCTTCTACAGCATTATTGTAGTGCGTTTTCACTCTGGTTAACTTGTTCACAGTGGAGTTCAGTCAGAGCAGAAACAAAGTGACAAGAGTTTTTCTGGGGGAAGTACAGATATCTCATGCAGGCTGTGACCACACATAACAA
Organism: Psettodes erumei; assembly: GCA_016785225.1. Taxonomy (NCBI): domain Eukaryota; kingdom Metazoa; phylum Chordata; class Actinopteri; order Pleuronectiformes; family Psettodidae; genus Psettodes; species Psettodes erumei. The sequence goes on along the minus strand of JAFBJZ010000738.1, from coordinate 747,754 downwards.
TTTCAGCCCTGTGAGATGAAGCTGGTCTTTTCTATCTAATTTGGTATGACATTTACACGCTGTGCTCCTTCACACAACATCTCCCTTTTCTGCCTTCACTTCCTTTCCATCATATTTCTTATTTTCTTTTGCTCTGTCCTCATCCAAATCTACATTTTCCGACACCCTCCCTTATACCGCTCTACCTCCCCCATTTGGTTTTTTGCTGTAATTTTCCCTTTAGAGAGAGAATAGCATAATAACATAAATCAGTACTTTTAACTCCTTCCCCTTCCCCTCACCCCCCTCTTATTATAGTTTGCCGATGCCTCCTTTTCTCCCCGCTGCCCTCTTACCTATCGTCCTCGGCCTCATTATTTCCCCTCTTCTCTACAGTCACTGCAGGACTAATTACCACTCTGCCTCACCTGCTTCTTACCAAACCAAAGCAGGTCTACTTCTCTCACAGCCCAGGTAGTAATTTGATGGCTGAAGTGACAGGGATTTATTCTGAGAGGTAGCATCTGTGGCCCGCCGACTTGCTTCGTGCCCCACTACCATGCATACTGCCTGCATCCAGCATGTGTTTAATGCTCCTCACCGGACACGCTCCACCATAATCTCTATTTCCTGTGTTGCCTAGCTGTGCGGGGGAATGGTCATAGTAGATGTGTGTTCGGGGGGGAAATTGGTTCTTGAGTGCGCATGTGCTATGAGGCACAGACACTCCCCTACCCATCAGTAAGGAATGTGTATACTCCCAGTGCTGAGCATGCACATTTCATTTTCAACTATCACTGTAGTGAAAGATGAGGATACATTAGAGAAATAAAGGAAGAGTTTAAGAGCTTGTCTCTCTACAACATCTATTCACTGTAATGTCTCTGTTTTCATTTGTTTGCTAACACAAATTCTAATATGTATGAATTTTGTCTATGCACCATAAACATCAGGATCGGGCAACTGTGTCTTAGAAAGCAAAAATGGGAGCTCAGTAACCATTTGAATGTAACTCCATACCTTCATGATGCCATTCCAGTTGTCGCCCGTGGAGACTTGAAACAAGGTAAGGAAGGCCATGCCAAAGTTCTCAAAGGTAGCGTGACGACTCATACCCTCACATGGGTAGTCTTCATTGCAAACTGAGGATGAGAGCAAAGGAGTGGATGGAGGGAGATGGGTCACAGATAAGAAAGAAGTGAGAGGATAAGGGAGAGAGAAAAAAAAAGTCCGGATAAGAAAAGCAGCAGATGCCTACATATGATATTAACCCTCGACACTTAACGCATCGTTGCACCCAATAAGCTGCAGTGCCATGTACCATTTCTGTCACTAAGCTGCTTGGGTGATTGTCCAAACAAGCCAGCTCAGTGTAGACACAGTCTGTTATCAAATAAAGTAGAAATGTGACCAAACACTATTTGTCTTTGTGCGTATATCCCAATATAATCTTTGAAATGGGCTCATGAAAAGCAACACTTGCATTTGCCGCTAATCCGTTCTCCTGCCAAGCTCCAGTAGGAAACAATACTGCCACTGGCTGCAGCTGCAGCTCACAAGGGAAAAGTGACAGTTTGGAAGATATGTCTTCCAACATCAATGTGGATATTTTAGGACAGTACTTATCTATCTGAATACTGGAGAGTGGGTTGATTCCCTAATGGCTGTCTGACTGCAGGAGAGAGAAATGATGAAAAAGCATACAGGATGAAGAGGAAATATGGTGATTTTTCATGTATGATGTATACTGTAATGTATGCACAAAACTCAAAGCAACAATTTTATTTACCCATGAGGAGAGACACTGATATATGTTGATTTTTGATTTCTTCACACACACACACACACACACACACACACACAATAGTGATAATGTGTGGACAATATGCTCTTTGACTTGTTGGTATAATCCTTTTCTCACATTACTATATACAGTATATATGATGACAGGATTAATACAAGTAGTGAAAGAGCTTATGTACATGAGCACATACGTGAATATGTATATGCAAATTTAGTTCCATGCCAGAAACAGGATAAGACACAGTTTCTTAAAGGTTTTAAGATTAGCATTGAGATCAAAGCATAACCCATCCCATGTCAAAAACTAAAAATCTTTGAAGAGATCCTTCTGAAGAAAATTCTCTTTTGAAAGCCCACAGGACGCTGGAGTTATGTCTTAACAGAGCCCCTTGTTCATTTATCTAATTGCCCTGGATAAATATTCATAAAAAATGGACATAATGACATGAATATTTGGATTCTCTGTAAAGAATACACTGTATCACTTAACATAATCCTTTGCAGCATCATGGCTGGACATTGTGCACTTACCAAGTTCTCCAAAAAGCTCTACTCCTAAGGCGGCGTAGATGAAAAACAGCAGCATGAAGAGCAGGCCCAGGTTACCCACCTGCAACACACACACAAAGAAACCCTCTTACCATAAATATATGTCATAAATGATTTGACAGGATTCTAGCATCTTAAAGAACACAGTACTCCCTTACCAGCACTGTGGCTAGGTTTTATCTGCTCTGGATAGCATATAAAGTCAATATCTCAAGCACATGACCTTCTTCACTCATTCTTCACTGGGTTATGGTTATGGTTCCACATTGGCAAGAAATAATACAAGAAGACTAAGACACTTCTTTCTACTGCACTGCTCCAGTATCACCCTGCTTAGTTCTGCAGGCCGAGGCACAACTTCCTCTGAGAATGAACCGCTGATCCTGCTGGAAAATGTTTAAGTTGGGGAGACTTGGCTCGGTCACGCCACAAAAACAGCCCTCTGTTACAAGAACTTAATGGCGATGATGATACTCCACAGTAAAACACATTGAGGGCAAAATCTAATCCCATTACAGGTCCCATTTACTGTCTTTAACACTCTGCTAAGAAAACTGTGCCACTGGGAAGGAGGCTATGCAGTAGCGATTACTTGCTATAAATATACTCCATGTGTTCTAAAGACAGGTTTAGATTAATTCACCTGTTTTTCAGGGAAACCGTACTTTGAAAATTGGCTGTTTACTTTGCAGAGTTCAGTCTGGGAGTAATGCATCTACATTATGACAATTACAGAGCTGGTTCCAAAGAGAGTAGACATAAGCCGTTATGCATACAAAGTTTATTAAAAGACATTATGCTCAGACACTTGTGGCAGAGGCTTTTTGTCTCTACTTGAAGGTGGAATTGGCAGGGCTATAAAGATGTCTAGTTGTAGAGGAAAAACCATGGTGAGAAGGAGAGTAAGGAGGGAAAGCTCTCTCGGTAAACAGGAGCCAAGTTAAATGATTGTGACTGTGATTGGATTTAGGTTAAATTGAACTACAATGAGATTCCAGACCTAGCAAAAGAAAAATGTGTAGGTATATTTGCTTGTAAGTCTTGCCCTCATTAGAAATACACTACAGCTAGAGTGGAGGAAAACAGAAAGAACTGGCCTGATGTGATGCACCTGGGTCTATGTTCATGTTTACCAGGTCAGTTATACTGTGATGCAAGAACTGCAGTGCATGGTGAAAAAAACAACATGACATCAAATAGCAAATATGTCCAATTACACAAAGGACGGTCTGATGAGTCCCTTTGGACTGGACATAATTGCCATACAAGCTTTCATTTGGAGTGCTGTAATAATTGCAGATGTGACTGTTGTGGGGGTTTGTCTCCAGTCTATCTCTAAGTTAATGTCATCCTGCCTGGAGCGCTTAACAATCTCTGCTTCATAACAACCTCAGTCAATGTGGGATCTGGGATAAGGGTAAATGCACTTTCAAGAAAGGAGGGACCCAACACTGTGTAATATGCACAAGTAGAACAATAACATGACGTTAAAGTAACATGACTTTTAGATTTAGTAGCTTCAGTATTTTGATCTAGCTTTCCACAACTGATAAAATATATACTTGTTTTTAATTATTTCACTGATTTACTGCTCTGATGCCACCGGGCGATTTTGGAGGTTTCTAACGCACACCCAGAGGAGATACATTTAAAACAACTGGCTTGTCTTTAGTGCCAACATGAAACAAGCTATTAGTGTTAGTGAACAGCATGCACCAACCATCTTGCATCGGTCGGAGGGCGGGGGATAATGGAGGGTGCTTGTGGGTAAAATGACATTATCTCATTTTGTCTTTGCAGAGACAAGCCATGAGAAGGTATTTCTCTTAACATTTCAATGACCTGTTAAGCTTTACCCATCTGTTTATTGTAAGTGTACGGATCCCTCATTACATCCCCATCTCCTGTCACAGCCTATTAGATAAATAAACTGCTTGTGGAACTTGCAAAGTATTCATATTTTTAATCTCATAAATTATCAGCAGACATCAGTCCCTGAGTGTCACGATAGCCTTTATTCATATTCCTCGCCTTCTTATACCAGAAGCAGTGTATTTGCTTGTTCCTTTGTTCATCTGTGTCCAGAAACCTTTGCCAAAATGTCAATACTGTCCTCAATATCCAACATGATGTAATGGAGAAAAGCTGGCAGTTTGCCATTTCATTTTCACAGTGAAAAACAGTGCCTCAGGTTAAATCTCTCGCCAGGTGTAGCACTTGCACTCTCACTCTTTCAGTACCTAAATATGCACACACCCATAGACGCAGACAGAGACCTCCTGCAACTGTTTAATTAGCCCCAGTTTTAATTACCTCCCCTGTTGCCCTTGGGACAGAGCAAAGGGCTCAGTGTTAATGAGAGGGGGATCAATAGAAAGGAAAGACAACTACTTCACCTCTTCTTGCCCTCCTTTCACCGCACCACCTGTTTCCCTCTGTTTGTTTCATCTTACTTTTTATGGTCAAGAGGTCAGACTTTGTGTGTGTGTCCATAAATAAGGCTGTGCACCTGTCTTTGCGTCTAACCTGCCCCTAACCTGTCTGTCTAGAAAACTACCTGTTTAAAAAAATAGTTTAACATTTTGAGAAACACAATAATTGACTTTCTGGCTGAGAGTTAGATGAAAAGCATGATACCGCACTCATATATATCTGTATATATATAGTGCAGCTGAGGCCGGCAGTTGGTTACTTCAGCTTTGTCTTTATACACACAGCAGGTTTTTCTACACATTAAGCCAATGAGATGGGGGCGCCCCGGTGTAAATCACACAACCACAACATCCACGGTTCAATGGAAACCTTTGTTGCGTGTCATAACTCTCTCCTTCCCCACATTTCCTAAGCTAAGCTCACCAGCTGCTGGCTCCAGCTGCACATTTACGGTACAGATAAGACAGTTACATTAATGTTTGCATTTAAAGAACAAAAATGCCAAACTATTGTTTTAAGTTTTCAAAGCTAATTTAATGAGGACAACCAAGTTCAAACTAACAAGACATCTGAATATAATGAAAAGGAATTTGGGTTTTTGATAAATAAAGATAGGGGCACTCTTTCTGAGGCAGCACATAAAAATGACAAAGCATCAACCTCATAGCAGCCAAACAGGGTCATTTAAACATTACTTCAATATTTTATATACATAAATACTATATTTTCCAGGGAGATGGAAATGGTTTTGCCACTGGGATAGCTCAGAAACCGTCTAAGCCTGGACAGTTCACCACCAAATGAACTACAGACTGGCTTAAGAAGTCCCCACTATTTCCAGCACACTGTGGTCTCAGTGAGTCTAGGTGCTCTCCAAGGTCCTGAAAGACAAAGTCTGTGTGTGCAAGTGTACTATATGAATGTCTGTGGTATGAAATGAGTCATTTATTCGAGCTGCCTACAGGCCAACAGAGAAAGAGAGGGGGGCTCGTAGCACCCTGGTTACCGACTGAGATTGGCCAACTCTCTCTTTCTCTGGGAGTGTGCGTCTGTGAGCAAAAGCGTGGATAGTGTGTGTGTGTGTGTGTGTGTGTGTGTGTGTACCTGAGGCAGGGCTTGGACCACCGTATCCAACAGGGCTCTCATTCCCGTTGCCATCTTCAGCAGTTTCAGCACTGTGTGTGTATGGGGTGGGGGGGTTGCAAAGTGAGAAAGAGAGAAAGATTTTTTAGTGTGGGTATTTAAGGGGGAAATCCCTCAGGTTCAATTACAGACAAAACGAGAAACATTAAACTGTGGAAAGGTCACTTCCTAATCTACACCCCATGTAACACACACGCACACATACACATGCATGAGTTTACACACGAAAAAAGAACTTTCGACATTAGCTGCTATGCTACAGCTAACCGACGTGTAAAAGGTTGTTTACAGTTTCAACAGTTCTATTTTAAACCAGTATTTGGATCATGTACAGGAAGTGCAGTAGGGACAAGATGGTAAGTGACTGTGTGTGTGAGTATTGTATCAAAAGTATAGTTAAAGCACCTCGTGCTATCCTCAGCACTCTCATGATCCTGATGATAGTGGGATTGATGGGCAGGGCAGCACTGATCTCAATCTCCTCCAGGGTGATGCCCATCACTGACAGAAGCACAATGGCCAGGTCCAACTGGTTCCACCTAGCACAAGCACACGCACGCACACACACACACACACACACACACACACACAATGTGGGATACAAAGGTATTGCACAACACACACACAGAGCAAATATAAACAAAAATTATGAAAAAGATGAAGTCACAACCACAAAGCTATATCCGTTCACATGTTGGCAGCGACTGTGAGTTATGCACTAAGGTCTGAGCCTTACTATATAAGGATTTTTGTAGCTAATCATTACTTAACTTTCAGCATGTTACTCTTCTTCTCCTGTAACAGTGCCTCAGCCCCAAAAGCCTTGAATTGATACATTGTGTACAGCAAAATATTTGTCAGACAATTTCTTTTTTTAAAAGGCTCATATCATCAAATCAGACTGATAATCAAAGAGTCTTTTTGACATTCGGCTTAGTATTTTGCTCTGATGAAACTACATAACATTTGTTTCCAGAGTTGTTAGTCCCTTATCAGCTGATGTAGTTGTATCAGGAGATAGTGGGATACTCATTTATCTTTTTACTTTTTGGAAGATAGTCAACAAAGATATCTTCTGTGAAATCATCGAGGTGGGATGCGAACCGTGTTTTTTAACAGATAATGATGAGTGGTTAAACATTTAGCACTGCAAATTCACTGTCAGAATGCTTGCCAAACTCTGTTATTTAAAATAAAACAGACAGTGTATCAATCACTGGCCCTGACTCATTATCAGCACACACACAATCCTGTTTCTCTCTATTGTCAGGGCCTGACTGCTTTTGTCCCTCACTTGTTAGAGGAAAAATCTTCCTCTGGTTGCAGTCATTCAGCCCTTTAATACTGAGGATGGCAGCTGCCCTTCTTCATATGCACCAGTTACACATCAAAAGCTTGAATCAAATGTGACTTTCATTTCTCCTTCACCATCAGGATGGTTTGGCATACATACTTGTATACAGTACACACACACACGCATACCTGCAAACTTAGAGTAAATGCAGTTGTGCAGGTGGCACATGGGGCAGTGTGTTTGTGTGTTACCTGCTACTCCATTGACCCAGCTGTAAAAGCTGGCCTGAGTCACCCCAGATTATAAATCACACTAAGCACGCGACGACTGACTGCTCGTGGCTGTTGCTGACGCTACATAAAAAGAGACAAAGTGCCGGCTGATAGCCGTGTGATAAATTCTCTCTATATGCGTCCATCGCTTTCTCATTTCATCACTCTTTGTCCTCTTCCGTTTCTGGCTTTGATCAGTCCAGCTTACCCTCCTATATATTATCAGTCTCCTCCCTTTGTGTTTCTCACTCCCTCTCCTACCTTATCTCTCTTGCACCATTTCTCCTTATCCTCTCTCTCTCTCTCTCCTCTTCCCCTTCACTAACTAAAATAGGTCAATGACATTAAACGACCATCAGTGTAATATAAGCTCCTAAATCTGTTTCTGCCTTTAATTAGACACCACACATCCCTGAAAAGAAAAAAAAGACATCAGTCTCATCACAGTTCAAATTTAGGTGAGTGACAAATCCATGAGTCTGGGCTCGGAGTGAATGAATGTTAGAATGAAGAGACCAGTGCTTGGGTGTGCTTCCTGCAGAGGTCATACAAAGGTAAAGTGGAGAAATGGAAAGTGCAGCAGTAGCATGTGACGAGAACTAACAGACATTCTGGTTTCATGAGTGATGGCGTAGTTAAATGTGTTTTGTAGGAATTTTCTCAAATTAATACAATAAAAAATTCCGACGAGATGAAAGTTTTATTGATGTCATTTAATTAACTGCAAATGAATTAGAATTTATATGTGCATTTTGGACCAACTTGATGGAATAAGGGTACTCAAGCTTGATTCGGTGTTGGCCAAACCCCGTAATTACTGTAAAAGAAAACTGTCAACTCTTGCCTCTTACTGTTAATAAACATTCCTGTTTTCTTCGACAGAAGCGATGATGTGAGATAATTGTCATGAAATCTGCATTTGCGCCACGGCATGGTTTAGTCAACTTAACAACAGAACCCATCAGAGTCAGCTCACATGTTTAAACACATTTCATAATCCTCTCTATCGTTAAAGCTGTTATTCGCTATTCCATTTATAATGATCAAAGCAAAAGGCGGATTTGTGCTGCTATTACACTTTGAACTAAATAACTGTTTATTGTGGCACTATTTATATTATATGTAAATTCAAGAGATTATGGCATGTGCCTGGAGACATGTTAGCCGGTTTAATGTTTTTTCCACACCAAATGTGTGACAAGTGACTTAGCTGAATCAACAAAAACACAGTGATACTGTAATTTTTAGTGGCATTAAATCTCTGACTGTCTTGAAATACAAAGCTCCTTATGCAGTATATAATCCAGCATTTTCAGGCAAGACACTAAAAAGGCCATAAGAAAAGCTGATTGACGGTCATCACGCTGGCACGGTACAGTACAGTCATCCTCTGAACAGAACATTAACAAATCGACATGTGCAACATAGTGTGACAAATGAGCACACAGATGCACTTACATGGAAGTGGAAACACGCTGTCAAAACACAAGGTATTAATACACACTGTACCTGTCTTTGAAGAAGCGGCGAAAGCCGAAGGCGATGAGTTTGAGGACTGCTTCCAGCACAAAAGTCGAGGTGAAGAAATAGTTGCAGTACTTCAGGGCGAGATCTAGAGACTGGAAAAAGAGAGTGAAAAAGGTGTGTGGGAGTGTGTGTGTGTGTGTTTGTGTGTGTGTGTGATGGGACAGGGTTGAGTATCAACAGCAGTAGCAGGGAGTTGTTCCCGTTGTTTGCAGAGTAAAATCAAGCATGCCAGAGGCAAAAATCTGAGCATCCTCCACACATAATTTACATCCCCTGACAAACACGTTCATTTAAAGCTAAACTGTACTTGCAGAGTTTTCACATATTCCAGAGGCAAACATGTTTTAACTGTCGTAAACATCCGATTCAGCTTTCATGTTACTGCAGAGACAGGGGATTATTTGGCTGGCTGTTTTCTCCTTCCATAAATAGAGCTGTAGCTTCTTACAAGTGGGAGGCCGCCAAATGTCAGGACCAACAGCTGACAAACACAGCCAAGACCTGTGATATTTATCTGATACTCGCGCCAGTTGCAGAAAGCTTCCTCCATTTTAAAGGTCAAACAGGCATCTTATCTCAAGGATAATCACTTTTCCCTCCCTCACAAAAATGCTATCGGGCTTTTGAACCTCCATTCATCACACATGAAAGAACAGATGCACATGCTGTACAGCTAGGACCACTCTGACAGCGGCCCACGTCAAATCAGCGGCGCAATCAGAGCTCCTTTGTATGGACCGCCGCTACTCACAACATATGCTACAGAGCCTGGCCACAGTCTCGTGGTGGTGGACCAGTCAGTGGTGTCACTGGGGCTTTTTAAGATGCCGCTGTTTGGAAAAGGGAAGGCTTTATGTGAAAGCTGTAGTAGTGCAGGAAAATAGCTACAGAAACTGACAGACACTAATACTCTGCATAAAAAGCCAGCATTAATTCCACTTACTGAGAAAGAGCTTCTAGGAATCTGTAGAGAATGCAAGCTGCTGTCCATATTTTGTGGGAAAGTTGCTTTAGGGGAAGTGAGAGCAAAGTGACAACAACTCTCTAAGTGCTTATGCACAGCTGGACCCGTGCCCACTGCACTCCCAGAACACACATCTTTCAGCATTACCCATACATACTGTAGGCTCAACTTAAGCAGGTCGACCCGGAAGACCTGCCCAAAGAGATAAATTCACTTGGTTTCAACTTAGGTAAATTTTACATGAGAACACCTTGTTTCTCTCTTTTCAAACGAATTTTCCACCCGTCCGAGTTGAGTGCACTGCAGTCACTAAGGGCGAGAGGCTTCTCTGTACGCAGCCGACTAGCTAGCATCTACAGAGAGACTACATGTGAGGCATTTAGGTGATATTTGTAAATGGCAAATGACACTCTATCCCTGCAAACCGCATGTGTCTGTGTGCACGTTGGTCACATGCTGCTCCACCCACCACCATGGGTTTTCTCCGTCTCTGCACACACAGGTACTGTGAACACTCCTTCTTACATGAGGTTGATTGTAGTGCTCCAGGGACATGGTGATGACATTGATGCAGATGATGAAGGTGATGATGAGGTCCAGGTAGTGGTTTGTGCACAGTGTGTGGATCATCAGGCGCATGTGGCCGTAGCTGGCATAGTAGGGCAGCTTTTGGGCTTCTGAAAATACATAAGAAAAGAACATTAATGAATTATTTTAAACATTAAATGTGGATTCGTATCGGATGGAGCCTGTTTTCTTTCTATGTTTTAATTACAGAAAGAGTAATGTGTTTTCTGCAGAGATAAAATACTGTTTAAAATGTAACTTGCTAATGCAAGTAGGACTTACATTATATAACCACTCTTTTTCCTACTAAAAATGCACCACAGATCATCTCTATCATGTGGAGCTGAAGATTTTTCCATAGGAGACCTGCTCCACACTGAGCGCTTGGAAATGCAAAATTTAAAAGCTGAAATTACTATCACCAGAAAAAAAACCCTCAAATTACAGAGCACATTAGCATTCATGACACTTTCTGTTTGTGTGTTTATTATTATCTGTCTGTCTCTATTCAATCTCCCTGTCTTTCTCCAGCACAAATTTTCATCAGTGCTGAGCCCAAGTCTACACACTGATAGAAATTGATTCCTGTGATGAATACCAGAAGAATAAGCTATTCAAGCCCTTATTTTTCCATCACTTTGTGTTTTGCATCATTGTGTCTTGTTTTTACGTTTACTAATTTCCATCTGATCTTTCCCATTATTACTCTATCAAACTCTTCCTGTCTCATTTTTCATATCAGACCTCTCCATTCTATCCCTGCTTACTCTGCTACAGTTTCCTCCTCCAACCTTCCATGTGTTTGTCTTTTTTAAAAAATTCTCTCCCAGATTTTTGCTGCTTTCATGCTCTAGCCCCCTCTCCTCTCAGCCCTCTCTCTTACTCCTCCTCTTCTTTTCCATTCGCCGCTGACGCTTCTCTTCACGCCTCTTGGCCTCCTCCACCTCCTGGTGCTGGCGGCACTTGTGGAAGTTCTCCACCACCACACCAACAAACATGTTAAGCACGAAGAAGCTGACGATGAGAAGGAAGGAGATGAAGTACAGCAGCATCCACGGGTTGTTGTTGGTCACCGGCTGAATGGTGTATCGGTTCATGGTATGATTCGATGTCAAATTACGTGAGGTGACAAAACAAAAAGAGATGAGACAGAAGGAGAAAAAATTAGCCAGATAAAAATGTAAGATTTACATTTTGGAGGCTGAAGACTGTGCTTCAAGATATTTTTCTATGAGAAACTGTTGCTGTAAAGCTTATGTGCAGGTACCTGTTGGTCCACACCCACAGCGTCCAGGCCGTGATACATGATGTTAACCCAGCCGTCCTTTGAGGCGAGCACAAACAGGGACATCAGAGCCTGGACAACACAAGGTAGAGGACAGAAATGAAAAGTCTTATGTTTATTTTATGAAGAAAAATAAATCTATTTTTTGCAGATACCACACAAACATTGACACTAACCTGTCCCAGGTTGTCAAAGTTGTACTTATGGTGAACCCACTTGTAGTTGGCTTGCAGACAGTCGGACTTGTTGGTGATGTTCTTGACATCAGGGCCAAAGCAGTAGAAGAACTTGCCTTTAAACAGCTGTCAGAGGAAGAACAGTGAAACTGAGCTGTCGATGCAGCTGGACCACTTATAAAAACAGAGAAATAAGCCTCCAATAAGTGAAATAATGAGTCAGTCAAACATCCCACCAGCTGAAAAAGTATTTCAGTGTTGAGAGAAGTCAGAAGACAATGAGAATTTACTTGAGAGAGACAGAGAGAAATAGAAAAATGCATGCGCACAAATTCTTCAAAGATATCGAGAGGGAGAGGAATGGCGAGCATTGAATCGTTCAAAAATCAAAGTAATGGGGAGAAAACCATTTATCATTATTTACAAAAGATTCAGTGCAAATAACTTGCTTCCTACCTGTACCCCGAGAATGCCAAAGATGATGAAGAAAGCACAGCAGATGAGGACAATGTTGCCGATAGGTTTGAGAGAAGTGATGAGGGTCTCCACCACCAGCTTCAGACCTGGAGCTCTGCTAATCACCCTAAAGAAGTGAGAGATGAAAGAGAAGAACAAAACAATTTATTAGAAACTGTGGTGCCATAGGGAAGAGGATATAATTGATTGAACTACGGCAAAGCTTTGGCTGTTGAGATTGTTAAACAGAAAAATATGCATATATGTAAGTCCCTGCATCTCTTTCCCCATACCTGAGGGGACGCAATGTTCTGAGCAGCCTGAGCACTCTGAGCACTCCCAGGATCTTGGCCCCACCAGCCATGGACACAACAATGTCAATCAAAGACACAAAAACAAGGAAGCCATCGAGAATGTTCCAGCTGCTCCGCAGATAAGCCTGCTCCCCCATATAGAGACCCATGGAAACCACCTGAAAATGAGGGAAAAAGACATTTGTGTAGTGTCAGTTTCTGAACCGGCTCTGTAACACAAACTGTCAAATGTGAAAAAATACAAATGTGTTAAAGGATAACAAGTGAAAGAACCAGTAGATGAGAGATGAGAAACAAACAGAAAAAGGCATCAGCAGGTGTAGGACAAAAGGGTGTGTGTAACATGTCTTGTTAGTGTCAAACGCACATTAAAAACATGTTCTCACCTGGCTGCTGGAACAACAGTGTGCCTGTCAATTTGACACACACACACACACACACACACACAAACACACTCTCATTCAGATGTACATACACACACCGGCTTTGTCTAGAGACCATCCAGAGCGGACGTTGGCTTTATCTCTCACACACATGCAGTATGTACACAAAGACACACATCTATTCAACAGTTAACTGTAAAAAAAAAAGAACAAACACAACAATTGTTGTGTCATTATCAACCACAGGTTAATAATGCAACACACATACACACTGACACACAATGTGTAAGTTAGTACCAGTGTGGTTGATATGGGGGGGTTGTTACAGTAATAATGTTCTGGTGCCTTTGCCTCTGGCTCGTAAAAAGATTATTGTGAAACCATTTGACATATGATGGTACTTTATTCTTCTGTGAAATCGGGGGTGAGAGATGGAGGTTGTACAGACATTGTATTACACATGCACAAAGCTGGATTCAGTGTTTGATCAAGCAGCAGTGGGAGCACTGCGCTTACAAAAAATTCTGCCACTGACATTTGAAGCTGTTTGCCAAGTGTCCGGTAAAGCTTCAGAGGGACCGCGGGGGTCAGCGTGCAAACATATCAGCATGGCTGAAAGATCAGTACCTGGCAAGCATCTTAGGTCTGCGTGCCAAAATGTAAAATAAATGTACAAGCACTGATGCGTATATGTAATCTCCTTAGTGATGGGAAATGCCATTGCTTATTACTCCAACTGCAATCATTAGACCTAGTGAATGCATTTTTGGGGAGCGCTGCATTATGTCTGAAGCTGCCTGTGAAATAACACTAACAGTAACACAAAAAGTCGTGCAACATGCTGACCAATTTTTCAACCCTGCGGTGCTGTGCTTTTTATTTGGCTACAACTTATACACAGCACTGAGCCTCACGGTGGAGCCCTATGGAGAGATTAATGCTGCACAAACACACACGCGCAACACACATCATGGAGCTGCACGAGGCTCAGACGGACAGACACATGGGGGGAGACATGCACGACTCAGCCAGGGGGCTGACAAGTCTGTGACCCATTGACGGGCTGTGATTGGTTAATAATTGATTGTGTGGAGTGCATAATTGATGGCCCACTTGTGCCAGAGCCTTTCACAGAGAATACAGAGACGGTGGCAGAGGGAGGGAGGAAGAGCAAATAAAAGAAAGGAAGGATGGAGAAACAAGAAAGACCAAGAGTCTGGAAAAAGGACTGATGGGAACAGAGGGACCCTAAGGAAGTGGAAACACAGACTTAAAAAAGAAGCAGTCAACATTGGAGCAGTGTGGGGGAGTGCTGGAGATGGACCGCATCCATAAGAGAAGACCAGCCACTAATTAATGACACTGCTTAATTGCTCTATTCTCCAAAGGAACAAGAGAACTGCTATGAAAGAAAGGAAGAGAAGGGGTTGGGCTGTGGGAGCACTGAGGCAAAGTCGAATCCGGAAGAGAGACAAACAGAAAGACGCTGGAGGATAAAGGCAGACAAAATAGATGCCTCTTTGCAGTGCAGCCACACTCTGCACACTCGTTGGCAGTGACAGAGCGACAGGCTGCAAAATGTTACCTTGAGTGTCATCTCGCCCACAAAGATGGCAGTAAAGATGTAGTTGGAGATGGTGAGAAAGACTCTTTCCTGGACAGACGAAGGGAAGGGGCGAGAGAGGGGCGACAGTCAGAAAGAAGAGATGGGGTTAGGGTTTGTAATAGCTCACTTATTGCACCTTTTAGATAGTAAAATTGAATTCACCCTTGGAAAATATATAAGCGAGCGCACAAAAGGTGTGGATAGAAGCTGTATCTTAAAACAGACACACACACACACACACACACACACACACACACATTGCAGATGAATTTACCAAGCTGCCCTGTAATATCTTGGGCCTCTCCAGAGCTACTGTGATGCAGTTGGAGAAGATGAAGGCCAGCACCACATAGTCAAACAGCTTATGGGCTATGATGGACTGGCATATCTGTCTGAACCTGGAACGAGAGGAGAGGAGGAGAGAGGAGTTCAAAGTTTAAATAGGTATTTTCTTTGTTATTAAGCCAAAACAAAGCTGAAAAACGAGAGATTAATTTGAAGGTGTGAGGCCACTCTCCGTCCAAGTACGATTTAACACCACCCTCCATCCAATCAGAATAGGAGCCAAGTTCACTGACAGTGCATGGGTGCCTTTGTATCTTTGTGAGTAAAAAGCCTCCATTCAGCTCCTGTTTACATTGCTCCTTATTCAAAACAAATTACATTAACAACGCTCTCAGAGGCATCACACTCCTGAGTGCAGTGCTCTGCTGGGGGAGCAGAATAGAGAGCTAGGAGAAAAGTAAACAGAAAGAGAGCGCGATAGACAGACCGAGATGGGACATATAAATACTGAATATGCATTTCAGAACTTAGCATGTGACACTGTGTACTGCCAAAAAGCAATTAAATATCTCCACTGCAGTGTTTATTGGAATGGATGAAACAGAGACGGAATCAACCAGAGGGATCAAATTTATTCTAAACTATTTTGGAACACAAATGGACACATTTAAATGGCTTTTATTGAAAAACTATTTAAAAACTCTGTCTATTGAAACCCATCCTCAGCTTGTGACACAACATCAGTACACGTTAATGCCAAATTTATTGAATTGCCTATTAAATTTACCCCCTGAGTCCTGTTTCTTTCTCTAACAGGAGGGGGCAGGTTACAAAATATGCCTTTGTTATTTACAAGGTGGTGATCAATACTCTAATGTAGTCCTCTGTGGAAGCTTGGCAACCTGTCCATCCTGCTGATGAGGTGGGGAACTAAATCTTCCCACCCCTCCTTGATATCGCTTTGGTGAGATACTGCATGTCCTGCGGCCAGCCGATAACGTGCGCACGAGAGGCTCCGGAGACTCCAGTGACAGAACAGCCCACATTTTGAGTCAACACATTTGTGACGCAGCCAGATTTATTTAAAAAGGGGAAACGCGGTGCAGGGGGAAATGGTGACTCACTTGTTCTGTGGGGAGAATAGGAAGACAGACCAATCCTCCCTGGTCTCACACCAGTCTGGTCTATAAGCCTCTAACATCTTCTGGATGCGGAAGCACAAGCTCTGCAACAGATACACATCAATACATCATGGCACACATAGGCTGGCGCATACACCACACACAATTTAACCGACACAAAAAGACACACAGAATTGCACAGATAAACTTCCAGTTTAGACACCCTGTCTGAATTATTTACGCAAGTGAAACACTTCTATAGCAACAGCTTGGAGCTTCTTTCAACATTGCCATCTGTACAGCTCTCTCCCCCTGCTGTCTAAATAGTCCTTTCTAATTAACCTTGTTTCTCTTGCGCACAGACTTGTTTACAATGAAAACCATGGGACTCCCATGAGACCCAGGTGATAGAGAGTGCAGGCTTTATACAAAGTGCTTGAAGATCCTACACAAGAGAGCAGGAGATTATTGCATGCGTAAAATCTTGTGTTCAACACAAAAGTCAGTGGTTTGGTTTTTGAGAATTACATGGCTAGATTATGTTTCTTTGTTCTTTTGAGATACTGTTACATCCTGTCTTACATCCTGTCTTAGTGGTGCTTATCTGCATCTCTGTAAGGCTGTGTATCATAGGAAAGTAGCATGAATGCATAACCTTACTTCACTTAATGCTATTAGTGTTCAATTCCATCCCTCCAAAACTGACTTAACAGTAACCTACGTAGTCAATGTCGTCATCGAGGTCCTCACGATCCTTGCTGCGAGGATTAACCTGGGGGAAGACGTCAGCCATCAGTTGGCTCTGGGGGTTTGCCCCTCCAGCCTGCTCAGTTAGATGTCCAGGAGGGGGCTGAAGTAGCTGAGACAGTGGAGTTTTCCCATTACAGTCTTGGTGGAGTCCACCGCCGCCACCTCCACTGATTATCATTCCACCAGAGAAGCTCTTCCTGTGGTGAGCATGGAGTGTCAAGGGGGGCAGTGGGTGGTGTGTTGGCGGTGGAGGGTGTGTCTGTCCTGGGACCTGCAGCAGGTGGGGCAGCTCCAGTGACAGAGCTCTGCGGTCTCTCCTGGGGACAAAGTGGCCTGGGAGCACAGGATGGGGAAGGTGAAGGGAGTGAGGAGCAACAGCATGGGGGGAGAGAAGAGACTCCTCCTCGTCTGGGTGGACATGTTGGAGGTGCCGGTGCGGGGATGAGGAGGCACGGGGACCACGGATACGGAGGCTTCCTCCAACTACCCCTCCAAGACCACCCAGGCCATAGCCATAGAAGGGCCTTGCAGAGGTGGGGGTGAAGGCTGGACTTGCGGAGGTAGATGAGGAAGAGCAGGGGCGGCCACCTCCGAGGCTGTTCCAGCTGGAACGACGGGCCCACAAGGCCTGAGGCTGGGGAGGCAGGGGGCGTCCCCAGTTGTGGTAGCCCCGACCTGGATACTGAGGAAAAAAATGGAATAATGATGACAAAGCTCATAATAATAGAATAAAGACATAAACAATATAATCAATATAGCAAAATAAAGCATATAATACCTCTGAGAGCAGCTGAAACTTAAACTCATTGTTAACTAAGGACCATAACATTTAACTGGCTAATCAAATAGTAGAGGTAAAGAACTTGCTGCTGCATCACATTGCCTTTCAAATTAAAAAGGCAATGATTAAATGCCATTGTGGTACCTATGAATACAGACATGACCTTGTACACTATTTCCAGAGAAAATAAGCATAATGTTCCTCTTGCACAGTTTCAGTCCCATCAAAATGTAATGACCAGTCAGCAAAGCAACAAACAGCCCAGCAGCTATGCATTTCTCAGGCTCTCATTGCAGTTATTTCCACTCACCACAGCCCTCTGCTCCAGGTTGGCCCTGCCAAGAGAAATAACACTGTTCTTCCTGGAGCCGAGAGCGAAGGTCAACCTCTCTCCTGGAAACAGGCCAGGAGGCAGCGAGGACAAGTCCAGATGCCCATTTGGGGTCAGTGTACAGATCTTTGGGTCTGTAGGAAAGAGGGTGGTTCCCCTTTAGCCAATCAGATATAAGTATTTACCAAGGTAGAGATAAAGATAACTCTAGGATACGTTTTTAAAGCAACAGTTTTGCATGTTTGCATTTCTTTTTCCATAATTCAGTTGGAAAGTTGCAAATTACTGTAACCGTAAAAGTCATAAATATGCATTAGTAAACATTCTTTCCATGCCTCAAACCACATCCAGGGGTGAAATGGTAATAGAGCCTCAGAGGTGAGAAGAAAATCAATCTTTATTAAACAAAAAATGCTGGTTAGCTCTTCGAGGAAATTTAATACCTGAGAGGTGCAGAGAGTCTTTCTGCTTATCATTCTCCTCAAAATTACAGGAAGACCTGTCATCGTCTGAGTACGAGCGGTTTGCATCGCCCTGTATCGGGGACAATAAAAGAAAATGAATGGGAGAGAGAGAGATGGACGAAAGGTGTGGATGGAAGAGTAACGAGTATTGAAAAAGAATCTGCCATAAGCTAATTTAAATAAGAACTGTCCTCTCCTTAACTACTCAACCATCTATTTCTTTCATACCTCCACTATGTATTTCTTTAAATTCTACAAGTACAATATAACGTTTCAACCCAAAAGAAGTGAATATATCAACACATAATTGACTGCATCAGAGCTAGTTCCCCTATCACACTTGATTTTGTTAATGTGTAAAGTGTGTACTGTCCAACGCCCTAAACCAAGATTGCTACCCCTGTCTTACCTCAGCTTGGAAACCCTCAACCAAGATGGCAACCAGTAAATTGAAGAGCACATAGTTTCCGAATGTCATAAGAGCCACAAAATACAGAGCGGCACAGGGTGAGGTGGAGGCCATTCCGTTGTACAGCACCATGTTCCAGTCCTCCTGCGTCAGAATCTACAGCAAATATACAGAAAGTAAAGCAGCGGTGCACATATATGCTACAAGTACGCACATGAATGTGGATACAGGTACAAAGAACATGTTCACAAGCCCATCTGTTTAACTTGAGAAACCAAAGTGTGGAAAGTGTGTTTGTTTAAAATTTTTATACCTGAAATACAGTGACGATGGCCCAGAGCAGGGAGTCAAAGTTCTTTCTGTCAGGCACCGTGTCTCCTGCCTCTGTCTTCAGACTGAACTTACAACCAAATATATGCATCCCCAGGATACTGCAACATACACACACACAAGAAGAAGAAGAAGAATATTGTGCATTTATATTGTTGAATTGTATAATAAAGAGACTCACAGGGATTTAAAGTATGTCAATGTGCAGATTCAGAGAGAACTTCCTCGACACTGAAATCAAACAGGAATAGATGATCAGAAGAAGGAAATCAAGTGAAAGAGAAAGGGATTCCGCCACATACACAGAGAACTGGTTTCAAGAGGTTTCTGTCACAGTCTGACGGCAAATCATTCATAAATAAATCTTGTGTCTTTCACAGCTATCGTTCTATACATATGCACATATTCTTGAATCAAGGGTGCCCGCACATATAAAAAACAGAACCAATATAATCTTCGATACGAGTCGCTCTCCTATTTCCCTCCAGGTGGTTTCTTTTTACCTCCACCCATCTGTTTGCAGGTGTCACAAGACTGTGAAACCCAGTCAGTGCCGTTCCTATTCTCATTCATCACTGGTTTCTTTAGAGCAATTACAGAGAGGCTTTAAAAGTTCAAGTCTTAGCTGAGTGGCGCTGTACATTAACTGCTTCCAAAAAGCTATAGTGGCTCGATGCCAAATGCCACTTGCTCAGGATAACATTAGCTGGCTAAAAGCTCTGAGGCCATCTGTCTTGGCACACTTATTTTTGATTGCTGTGCTGCAAGGGTAAAGAAGCTGGCTGGCAGGTATGCATGTAGAGAGCACACACGTACAGGGTCACAAACACACATGCACACATGAAGATACAAGGAAGACTGGGGTAAAGTCATTTCGCCGCTGCAGGGACTCTTCGTACCCGTCATGTAAAAATGACTGTACGCACAACAATAAATTATAAGAATAATCCTGTTAATACCGTCTTTACACGTAGATATCACCTACAGTGGTGGAATTGGGGGTGGTGGTGGGGGGGGGGTGCTGTGTCTCTGTGTATGTATGTGTGTGCAGGGGGATCTTAACAAGAGGCGCGATTAGAGGGATCAGAATGATCACGTTCCTGTAAATGACGGTTTTCAGGATCCGCATTGCAACATTCATTTAGGCATGACGTAAATGCTACATCTCATCTTTAATCCTTCCAGGTAACTTACAGGATGATTTTTGAAAAAAATATCGGACAACTCACCCTCTCCATTACTTTGATTTTACAGTCGACCTACTGGAATGATTGGTATGTTTCTTGTTAATGGTGGATCACCAACATTTTTTCGGAGTCAAAAGTAAAAGATATTCATGTCCCTTTTATCGCTCTGCCGGCACAATTTCAGATCAGTCTCTGTCTGTCGGTTTAATGGTTATGGCTTATTGTTATCACTGTTCTGTGGCCCAAGGCATATCTGTGTTTAATGGAATTTCAAATGTTTGATGCAGTCAAATACACTGAAATAATGCTGGAGAAGAGACAAGTCAAAGAAGAAATCCTTGATGCAAAAAAGGGGGGGCTCTAATAACTGGAAGTTACTCCTATTATTTTGTACATACTCTGTTCAGGCTTCCGCCTATGGCTGCATGCACCATGCTCCATTACTATATTTTTCTTTATGTGCTGATACTCTGACTCAATTCTTTCGACTTTTATTTTGGTTTTCAAAGGTTTGTAATGGCAACAACACATCCAATGCTGTTAAACTATCAGGCACAATACTGCACAGTGCAGATATATATATACAATATGTGCACATACACCCCACAGTCTCTGTTCTCCTACTCCACACAATCTTATTTACGCTTCCCTCCCCTCTCGTTTTTTGTGCACCACATTCCACATACACACAGGCCCTTCTGTTACCTGAAGATGAAGATGAAGAGCATCAACAGCATACAGAAGGTGGCCACGTTGTCCATCGTCTTCATCAGCACCACCAGCTGCCGCCGCAGCGCGGGCATGAACCTCACCAGCTTAATGACCCTCAGGAGCCTGAACGTCCTCAGCACTGACAGGCCGCCGTCTGCCTGGCCGATGATCTCACACACACTGGGGTGTGCGTCAGCGTGAGATTGAGACAAAGTGAGTCATGCAAGGATGAGGAAATGGCAGAGAAAAACATGTGTATTGTTATAATCGGGGAGAGTTATGTTTAAAAAGTAAACATGAATCAATGGAAAGGAGAGAAAGACCAGATCCGAGAAGATAAGATAAGAGGACAGGACCATATTTTATTCTAAATATCACCACTATGCATTTTTCCAGATACAAAACATAAACCATACAGTTGTGATAAGGAATATTTCTGCATTTGACATAATTCATACCCATGCTGCTAGACGGCGCCTATATTAAACACCGGTCACATAAAAGAAGCAGTATATTTAAATTCAAATCTTTGTGGGGAACTTTCTGGACATGTGAGGATGTCTTGAAACTCATTTGGATTCAAAGTAATTTAAAAGTCATTACGTGTTTTGACTAAACATGTAATGTTGGGTGTAATGTGGCATGTGTCGGGCTCTGAATGCAGGTGTAACAATTCGCCACCATTTTGTGGATCACATACCTGATGATGACAATGATGCCATCAAAGATGTTGTAGGGGTTCCTCAGGTACTCAAAGAAGCCAAAAGCAGTCAGCTTGAGGATCATCTCCAGTGTGAACATGCTGGTGAAGACAATGTTGCAGATCTCCAGGACATTGGTCAGCTCTTCAGGCTGGGGGAGGTCACAGACAGAAAAACGGAATTAAAAGATCGGGTTATGATGTGGAATTGGAAGTGGCACAAGGAACAGTGAGTGAAAGATAAGCAAGGTTAGAGGTGCAAACAAGTTGAAAACAGAGCTGTGACAGACAGAGGGAGGCAAGGACAGATGAAATCACAGCTGATATCAAACCACTGCTCTGCAATCACAGTGACTGCAGCAAAAGACGCAGGAGCCACTGCAAAAGAAAACAAGTGTGTGCGCATCACATTTCTCCTCCTGTGTTGAAAACACTGTCACTCAAACTGTCAGTCACTCAGAGAAGAGAAACCTCCCGTACCCGAAAAAAAATTAACACACACACACACGCACGCACACACACACACACACACACACACAAACACAAACACGCACACACACACACACACACACACAGACACACACACAGACCTTATCTTAGAGAGGCAGTAGAACGAGAGAAAGGAAATAGAATGGAAAAACAAGGAAACCAATTGCATTTTTCTTTTCACCACAGCTTGAGTGAAACTGTAAAGAAAAAAATGTATGTGTGTGTGCATGACTCAATGTGTGTTACGCACAGTATGGATCAGATGCCTTCTCTGATATCGCCTGTGATTTTCAGTTTTAAAGCCAGAAGAGAGCCTGCCAGCCCTGCCAAAGTTGGGAACCCATGTCTGAGAAAGACACACTATCAGTCCCCTCCTCTAATCCGATTTTTTCTCCCAAAGTAACCCCCCCCTTCCAGTTCTCCATCCATTTCTCTTTCTCTGTTGGAGTCTCATTATCAGGCAGACCCATCACCCCCCAATCAATATCCTCCTGTCGATCAGAGGAGGGAGACGGGTGAGGAGGAAACCAGCTGAAGGAGAGGGAAAAGAGTAGAAAGCAGAGGGATTGTTTGGGAGTCGATGGTGACATGGTGGGTGAGGAGGAGAGGAGGGATTAATACTTGAGAGGTAATGAAAAGCAAGAACAATAAAAGGAATGAAGGAAAGGAAATAAACTCAGAAAAACTGGGCAAAGCCTCATGAGCTCGATTTTTACTGCAATGTTCCTGCCAGACTCATCTGAGCTCAGCAGCTAAAAGCTGGACCAATCAGTGGACTACAGATTGGTTTAGACGATAACTAAAATTACTGCCTCGCAGTAGCACTGCCAACCAGTCGAGTTTGCATGAAATATGCTCCCAATCACCCCTCCTGTTCCTGAGCTATGGTTCTGAACAATGGCAAGAAAAGTGTTTTCGAATAACATGATGCCACAACAAAATTGACCTCTGACCATTTCCAAGAAATGTCATTGCTTCATCATTTTATCCTATTGGATACGTGTGTGACATTTTGTCACAATTAGCGTATGAATTCTTGAGTTGTGGCCAAAAGCGTGTTTTGTGACATCACAGCGACCTTGACCTTCGACCACAGAAACCTGATGGAAATTTGAAGAAATTCCCTCATGATAATGCTAATATATCGAACTCACGGCGGAGGCACGGACGGACGAATGAACCGAAAACACAATGCCTCCGGCCACAGCTGTCACAGACGCGAAGGCATTAAAATCTAAATGCCATGAAGCAAATATTTAAAGAGGTGCTAATGCAAATAATCCTGCAGATGATTTTTCTTTTTGCAGAAAATATGGAATGCAGGGATAAACCCACACGGCTGCACAGATGCAAGCAAGTTTTCTCTCTTCACAGTTTGCTCTAACCTTGACCTGTGTCCAGAACTCCCTCACTAGTCCAAAGTACAAACAGAGGATATGAGATTTATTGCTATTGACAGAACCATCACATCCCTTGACAACACAGTTTAACTCAGACAAAACACCGTCATTCCAGCCTCTCCGTGCCTTCTCCCTCCTCTCCGCTCTCCTTCTTCTTGCACCATTAACTGCCTTTCCCCAACATTGTTTCTCCTCATATTCCTGTGCCTGTGTGCTCCCATGTTACTTTCCACCTGTTCCTTTACAATCCATCTCCTGGACAGTGTTTTGGATTTTGCCCAGCCATACCAATGTCCTCTCTCTCTGCTTCTCTCTGGAAATGCACCCTCAGTCAGCAAGTGAATGTTGCCTGAATGTGAATGACTGAGCTACAACTTTCAAGCAGAATTCCAATGTGCCAATTTCTTTTCCAGACAAAAAAAACAAAACAACCAGAGACAAACACACGACACAAATGCAAATGGGCAGTTTGTCTTCAAACTTGCAATCGTGCTGCCTCATTTGATGGATTTGTGAGTAACAATCAAACATAAATATGTAAAAAAAAATCTTTTGATCATCACAATCAAATATTGCAAGGCGATACCTTTACAGAACAACATACATTTTGTGATGTGTATGTTTCTTTTAAGCAGGGTGTGGTAGCGCTTTTCGGGGAGAAGCTACAGAGTTCCTGTTATAGAATAAAATTGCGCGAGGCGAGACTTTTCTACTGCAGAGCAAAAAAAACTTGAATCTCTGCTTCTGTGCCAGCCTGTGGAAATTGTGGAGGGAGAAAGACTCAAAAGACAGACAGCCAAAGCATCTGTGTGTGTGTGTGTGTGCCTGTACGTGCATGTAAATTTGTACATGTGTTTCCGAACACACGCCTACTTTGAAACGCACACACTCGCTCGCGCACAGAATCACACGGGGAATTGAGCTGAAAACTGCTGTGTAACCGGCGTCTGCCTTGCTCTTCCCCTCTCACCCCCCCATCCCCCATCCCACCCCTCCACAACCCTCGTTTATTTTTAGTCTTCAGAGATGAGGGAAAGCAACTACTCTGTACACTGTCAAAGAGTGAGTGGGTGGATAACAGAGACAGGCAGAGAGCGAGAGGGAGAAAAGTGGGGAGATGGAGGGTGAAACCGAGGGAGGAAAAAAAAAAGAGAGTCAGAGTAGATGAGACACTTGGGGTAAGATGGGAAGGATGGAAGGAAGGAAGACGGCGAGGAACAAAGGAAGCAGTGGGGAAACGTGCAAGGGATAGGAGCACAGGGGGATTTATGGAGGAAATGGAGGGGGGGTAAAATTAGCAAGGGAGCGAGCAGTGGAGAAAAAGTGAGGAGAGAAACAGAATGACGTGAGTTGAGAGGGAGAAAAATTTTAAACATTTTATGTAATGGCTTGTGAGTGCATGCGTCTGCATGTGGTCCTGTTTAAAAAGGGATTCGTCGATGCGCGCGCACACACTGGACACAAAGTAACGCGCACTGTGTACACATGCGTGTGTGTTCACGCGTGCGTGTACTCTTGGCAGGCTTCTCCCGCTCTCGCTCTCAGACACCTGCCTTGTCTGCCTCTGCGGAGCCTGGCCAATGTTAAAAGCCAGCTCGGGTTTTTTTTTTCTACCGCTAGGCTAA
The DNA here is from genome assembly GCA_016785225.1 of Psettodes erumei. Taxonomy (NCBI): domain Eukaryota; kingdom Metazoa; phylum Chordata; class Actinopteri; order Pleuronectiformes; family Psettodidae; genus Psettodes; species Psettodes erumei. The sequence goes on along the minus strand of JAFBJZ010000738.1, from coordinate 722,420 downwards.
ATGTTTACACCTCTGTCGGGAAACTGCATGGCCGCGATACTCCACTCCCACACTCATCCTCCTGAATGTCATCTGCTATTATGATATTTCTCGCAGCAATGCTTCATCAGCAATGATAGCGCTCCGTCTGCTGAGGCTCTGGTGATTTGTGGGAGTGAGAAATGATTACGCTAACACGAGCTGTTACGCTGTAGTATGGCAGTCTAAAGGTCTTTAAGGAAATGCATATTCCTACAATGATGGCAATGACCACTGCATTTACCAGTTTCCAAAATATTCACTCTATATTCAGCCCCAAATAAAGACCTGGAGCCAAAGCTGGTTAAAAACAACAAACTTAAGAATAAGTACATTTCAAGTATTTCCATTGGTAAAGAAACTCTGTTGCTCTTCTCCTTGATAATTGACAGCTATCAGTCTATTTTTGCTTTTCTGTCAAGATATTAGGCTGATCTCAACTCTCTGTAGAAATTTCACAATAAAAGCAAGAAGATCAGGCTTTTACTGTGAAAGACATGGAAGAAGAACAAATGGAAGCAGGTGTGAAAACAGAGAGGCTTTATACTAAAATGTAAGTTTGATCAAGTATATTTGTAAAAAGTCATTATAACCACATAAACAGTACAGTAAAAACAGTACATTTATTTATGCGAGGGTAGCAATCATGACATCTTACCTGGTTATGATGCTCAATGCCCATGCTGATGGTGTTGATGAGAATAGCGATCATAATGCCCCTGCTGAAGTACTTGCTCTCCACAATGCCCCAAAGTTTCCTCCTCATTCCATTCCAAATGTCCTTACAATGCCCAAAGCACGTCCTCTTCCTCTTCCTCTCCCTATCTCCCCTCTCCTCTAAGTGGTTCTCCTCCTTGCCCGTCTCTTTCACAGCATCCTCCTCATCTTCCTCCTCGTTGGCAGAGTCGCCCGCAGCCCTTGCCCCCTCTTTCAGTGACAGTGCACATATGGGGCAGTCCTCGGGATTTTGGAGGACAGACAGACTGATGGAGTTGGCTGGTGGTTGAGAGCCTTGGTCTTGCTTGCTTTGGTGCAAACAATGGGATGCTAGAAAGATGGAGAAAAAGGGGGCTGAAAAAATACTATAGATGGAAGTATTTCAAAGTGTTGTAAAAGTTTCAGTGACCACAGAATCCAATATTTCGACTGTGAGAAATAGAATGAGAAGATACACAAAATATACCATATTTTTGGACAGTATGTGCTTGATCCTGCCAAAAATGAACCCAGTAAATAACTAAAATCGATCAAAATGCAAAAAATTGTGGTCAAACCTATTCAGTTCAAGGTCAGATGTTCTGAGACCTTCCTACTCACGTCTTGGGTGCCTCGGATGACGCCGCTCTCCATTCACATTCCCTCCGGCACGCCTGTTACCCCTGCCTCCGCCAGCTGGCGGGGGCTTGCCCCTCAGCGTGTAGTAGAGGGCTGCCGATCTCCTCTTAGCCTTGCGGAGGACATGGCAGACCAGCTGGAAGATCTCCTCGTAGCAATCTCCCGGCTCAGCCATGCTGGCCAGAGTGGAGGAGGACAGGCACTGCGCCCTTTGCTCTTGCATCAGCTGGTGTTCCCGCTGTTTGGTCTCTGAGAACTGGGTGGCGATAACAACCAGGCACAGGTTGATCATGAAGAATGAGCCAATCTGGATGGATGCCGGACAACAGAGAAAAAGTTTAGACTATGTGAGTGGAGATGTACAGTACACAAAGGACGATGAAGCCAGTGCAACAAATGGAAAATTACTGCAGGAAACATGAGCTAATTGGGCATCTATTTTATGCAAAGAATGAACTGCTCTGCAGAGAAGAAAGGGGTTTAAGAGTTGGTGCAGAAAAAAAGCAGCAGTGCAGTGTCTTATTTAAATAATCAGCCTAGGGCTAAAGATGTTTAAGGAACATGAAACCTGAAGAACTTTGATGGTTCATGGTAAATACCGACTTGTTTTTCATCAGGCTCGCAGACTTGCAGATTCTAATAATGTGTGCCAATCCCCCTGTAGAAATGTTAGCACACATGCTAAAGGTCTCTGTGGGCTGACTTCCCACCAAACCAAGGCTGATTGGAGCAGACAGACAGAGCCAACACATGCCCAAAGCACAGTTCAGCGTCTGGCTATCTTTCTCTTTCTCTTGTTTTTTATACTCTGACTCTAACTTGAGTGAACTTTCTCTTCCACCTCTACTCCAAGTCAATATCCTTCCTCGCTTCTCTCATGCCCATGCGTCCACATTGTGCATTTCTTTTACAATCAGTAGCTCTATTTTTTCACAAAGAAGCTTTCATTTTCTTATCATGAGTCAAAGTGGCGGCTGGGGAGGGGAGGAAATGGAGTGCATTGTGAATGGTATGTGTGTTGGCTGACCCTTTCAGTGGCAGTAATGGGAATCACTACAGGACTGCTGAAGTGGCTTATATTGGACTACTCTGAGGTGGTTACGGAACAATGATTAGATCAATAATGGCTAATGCTGAACAACTCAGAAACCCGACAGCTGGATGGACCGAGCAGCTTGTAGCAGAGTTCCAGTTTTGTACGTTAGGAGTCTGAACGTGTATCCATCTTTCTCCTTGGCCAAAGCATTCAGACAGACATGTATCGAGAAACACACACCTACTGTATATACAACTACAAAGACCAAAATATGTGGAGCAGGAACACTGATTAAAACATCCACGGATCAAAGACGTAAAAATCCAAACTTAATGATCCCCCACCTATAGACTTTGATCCACAGTGATCAAAGATGCAGGGCAAGGTGACGGAGCAAGCAAAGACCCCAGAGAAGCAGAAAGAGAGAAGAAACGTATATGGTAGAGGTGTGTGTGTGTGTGTGTGTGCGTGGGGGGGGGGGGGGGTGAAAGGGGGTGAAGGGAGGAGAGATGTCCATCTGTGCCCTGTGGGTCAAAGCAGGTCTGCAGGTGTGCGGGGCTTTGATTTTCATCCAGGCTTGCATCTCTGTGTTTGTGTGTGTGTCCATTCTGATCTTTGTGCATAATCAGGGAGGGCAGCCCAATATCACGCATTCAGATGATCACTGCATTATGCATGCACGCATACACTTGCACGCGCAAGCACACACACAATCTCCTCATAACGCGCCTCTTGGTAGCACTTAGCTTTAAGACACTTTAATCTATTCACTCATACTCCTCAATGTGACACCAATATAGACACTTACACACACTTGACGGTATATAAAGTATCAAGCAGACAGAGACGAGACTCTGTTTGAGACACCGTGGAGGTCAAATTTCTCTTTGTCTCTGAGTTTTATATCCACGAACAAACACTTACAGGCTCAACTGACAAGCTTTAAAGCAGGGTGCTGCAACTCATCTATGCAACACGCACACAGAGAGAAAGAAGTAGGGAAGTACAAAAGAGAAAGGGCTTCAAAAGGAAGGAATTAGGCAGTCAAGGTGACCCTGACGTTGTGAACAGCACCTTCGGGGTCCATGGAAGTGCGTGACCGAAAACTTCTCATTGTGTCAATAACACTTCCAAGGCATCCCTTAGGACGCCTCACTACACGATGCCAAACAGTCTGGAGCCTCGCAAGAAGCTCAAAATGGGCAGCTCATGTGTGTAATTCAAGCATGAACCACAAATGGAATCCTGCGTTTTGTATAGCTGTTTCGGGTTGAACAGGCCCTTAAGCTTCAATACTGAACTTAAAAGCCAATTAGCTTGTTTTGTTTGCCCATTCACTAGAGCTGAGTTGTATTTGAAGTAGCAGAACTGCAGAACGGTACTGTGCAGGCTGCAGAGACTGTGATCAGTGGAGCAGCAGGAGAAACAGGCAAAAGTCAGTATGACACCATGTCAACTATCTTGCAAAAGGTGCTTACACTGGCAATGCCAACCTCAGGACAAATCTGACAAAGAGGGGAGGAAATTTACAGCTGACGTGGGTGGCAAAAAATGTTTTTTCTGGCAGGTTTTTCACTCTATTCTTCCCCCCGGTGATAGTGCCAGGCTCGTGACTGACTGCTGTGTTTGTTTTCTGTATTTTCATCTTCTTTACTCGCCTTGAATCCGTTCATTTTACTCGCACTTGTCTTTTTATCACCATCATTTTGTAGTTTTCCTCTCTCGCCTCCTTTCATCTCCTGTGTTGTTGTTTCTCTACAAATCTCCCTATTTCTGTTATTTTATTGTGTTCACCTGCCAGTGGGAAAGTGCAACATCTGGGGCTTCTATTGTTCATCTGCTGCTACACGGAGTGACTGAATGCCGCTTTATGGACCGCCAATGGCATGAACGGAGAATTAAACATTGGTCATTGTGCCACCACCTGGCACTGAATGTGCAAGAGCTACGGCAGCTTTTTTGCAGTGTGCATACAGTACATTTTCCTTTTGGACGTACATTTACTGGGATTTTTTCAGCTGTCCCTGTTCCCTTCTTCTTCTCTCCCTTGATATTGATTGTGGACAGTCCTTTGTGCTACTATTGATTTTCACAAGTCTATTAACACTTGGGTCCGGCACTCAGGAAATATCCCCATTCAATTTATTGATAGCAGGAGACCACTGATGTCCACATATATTGGAAATGTTATAAGGGAGCGTTATCTCCAGAGTGTATAACTACATTTCATTCTGTATTCACTCAGTGTTTAATCAAACCCCAAACTAATAATTCAATAAATGTAGTAAAAAAATGCTACTCACAATGATGAGCAAGATGAAGTAGATAAAGTTGTAGAAGGAGTGGGCATCCATTACATAATACATTATCTCTACCCAACCCTCCAGAGTGATCACCTAGGAGCAAAGAGTGTCAACATCTACAAATCAACAACATCAAGAAATCTGGTGCCAGGGCTTGTTCACCAGAAGTTAATTGCAAGAAGCATAAATACAAATAGGTAATTGAATAAAAAACTTGCACTCTAAAAAAGTATTCATTTAGATCCAATATATTAGAGCGATGGGAACCCAAAGTCCATCCTCACTAGTTTTTACACTCAAAAGGTTCATACCTGAAAAATTACAATCCAGGCGTAGACAATGTTGTCAAAGTTGATGGCACCTTTATGGGGATTGCTATTCCCTGTGTGGCAGCGAGTATAATACTGGTTCCAGTTGATGCACAGACCCACTGCTTCACCAGCACCACTGCCATTGGCCAGTGGCTCGGGACTCAGGCCCAGAGCCTGTCTGTGGAGCGCGTCCTCCTTGTCCAGGCAGCACGTGCGGCCTCCTTCACGCCTCGCCGGGACGTCGGAACAGGACATGATGCCGTTATCAGACGCCAGGGAGCAGATGAAGGGGCGTTCGTCATCCTCTTCTGGCTGATAGTACGGAGCTGGCAGAGCCATACCTGAAGACCTGGGGTAAGGACAAGGTAAGAAATTGAGTTAATTGGTTGTGGAATAGAATCTGTGCACATTATATGGTGCAAAATAGATTTATATCATGTTTCATCAATGCATTTGGGGAGTTTCTTTGAAAAAGGGAGAGTCAGGAAAGAGCGGTGAGGGGAGAATGTGAAACGAGAGGTGTTATGTTGCACAACCACTGAAGTGAATCCTCAGAACTTTTCAACCAAGCCTGTGGGATAAATGTATCACTGAAAGTGAGCAGGTGAGTCAGGAAGCGCAAATGGTCTCGCATGTACAAGGAGTTCATATATGCTTTCTCTTCCCATCTCAGTATCATATGCACACCAGAGTATCCTTATACCTTTTATATTCACCTTGCACACCTTGTGTTACATTATTTGTGAGCCTGACAAAAAGCCTGACATAGCGGTGAACTAGCGAACACGCCCTAAAGCTAGTGCACCAAACTGAAGGCGTGTTGACAGGCGTGGTAAACAGAGGTTGGGTCATGAGTTGGTCAGCACATGACAAAATGAGTGGAAATCAAGCAGCACCTAATGATGTCACATTCAGCTACATTAAGCGCTTTAAAAGGAAAGCAGGTGTCAAACCGACCCTTTTCAGTTTGTTTGTGAGTGACTACTCTGTAAAACTTTGTTAGTCAGAATCAATAATCCAGAGAATCAGAATTCAAAGCGTATCGCTTATTTTCCAGTTGGCTTTTCCCACAGAGGAGGGGCAATGAATCCTACTGCAGCACTGCTGACTTTTTTTATTTTGTTTGTCTCCTGTCTGGTAATGGATCAGGACAGGAGGGTTAAAACCAATGCATCCACTGTGAAAACCAGAAGGAGCCCTCGGTGATCAATCAATCCAATCAGTGCATTATGGGACTTATTTTTGCTCCATTCATATTTCCTTCAATGTCTCAGAACTACTGAAACAAGACAGAAATAACCGCAATCTTTTGCAGCCAGTTTAGCACATTTTACCAGTGTTTTACTCTTCACCATTTCCATAAAAAATATGATAAATAAAAGCATTTGCTACAAGTTGTCAGCACAAGTATCCAACAGGGGAATTGGGGTTAGGTTTGTTTCATTTGGTAGCAATAAGTCTATTCCTACAAGGCCTTGTAAGTAAATAATTGGTCTGGTCTTGACAAAGCAGAGATAACAAGTGAATTCTACAATTTGAAACAGGGACAGCTGCGCATCGCTGCCCCGAGTACCCCACTGAACACATGGACCTAATTTGACTGGGACTGTGATAGGTGGAGATACTCATACGTCACTTTTGTGACATGCAAAGTCATGTTCAAGTGTAGGATTTTAATGAGTGCACAGAGGTCGCTGGTGGGGAGCTCAAGGAACGAGCAAGGCTGCATATCTCCTAATAGAAACAATATGCATTACGATCTCATCACTGTGTCCTTATTCCGAGAAAAATCGGGCATCAGGATCTTTGCGGGATGTCCTGATAGAGAAGGGGCTGTATGTTTTTTCTTATTAAATGAGCAGGCAAAACAAAATGAAAATGGTATTTACTAAGCTAACTAACCAGCTGACAAACACATCAATGGAGATGAGTATGTTTAGCACAAGACAATAAATTGTTTCATCATGTAAACCAAGTCATGTGGGGTGTGTGCCTCAGCAGAAAAATGGATTACACTCTCGTGCATGTACACCCACGACACACGTACACAAGTCTGAGTGACGGAGTGAGTGAGCGAGGGGAGTCGTTTGGCTGATTCCTGCCCAATTTAGTGACACATGTCTCTCAAAATCTGAATGGAACTGATTGCCACCATCTGAAGCACCTCATCATTTCCTGAGATGTCACCCAGACTTCTCAATTTCAATGGAAGCATGAAAGAGTCTGTCTGTCACTTCAGGTCCACCTGGGGGCTCATACTTATCTCCACCTGTGGAGTTGTTCAAGGGAAAAGTTGTCTGCCATTGTACAATTATGAGTTGATGGACTGTCATGAGTGTGTATATACACACGTATATGTGTGTGCATGTGTGTGACAACAACATAACAACAGAAGGACATTAAACTGTTCTCTCTCTCTTTGGAAAGTGAAAAAAATACATTTGAGCCAGTCATCAGGACCCATTGTGTGTGTGTGTGTGTGTGTGTGTGATCTGACATGACTGTGGAGTAAATGAGGGCAGGGTGTGGATGCTCGTACCGAGGTCTGAGCCTGGGGTAGACAAAAATAGACCCTCTCCATCAACAGGCCCATTACTGAGCATGCACATTCAGGGTCACTGGACCTGCAGTATTTACTCATTGCACCGTCTCTGTCTGTCTGACTTCGGTGCTCATTTTTCCAGCTCTCCATTGGTCTTTTTCTCCCATCATCTCACACTGCTATTTTCCCCTTATGTTTTAGTCTCCTCTCCCATTTTCTCCCTTTCTGCATGGGGAGAGTCTTACCAGGATAAAGCTCGCTGATGGTGCAAACTGTTGTGCTCAAACTGCACAAACACCTCCAGAATATATACGACTTTGCCTTATAGTGCATTTAGTACCTTAACTCTTTTAGTCCCTCTTTTTGTTTATTTAATCTCTTACAACTTATTTCCGCTTTGAACCTCTTTTGTTTTCCCTTTTCTCTTCGCCTCAATTCCAGGCTCTGGAATGTCCATCCTATAATTATTCTTCTTTCTTCTCTCTTTACAATTGACCCTTCTCCCCACTCCTCTCATTTCAACTCATCACCCCCTTTCCTCTACTCTGTAATTCTCTTGATCCTATCTTGTTTCCTGCAGTCAATATTGCGATAGATGATGCTGATATATAGGAGAAGAATTTCTCCCTTTGCCTCGACCTCAAGCCGCTCACACAACACACGTGTATGCACACTAATTTCAGAACGATAGCTGCAGTAACCATATTGGGCTATTTTCCATTCCAAACCGCGCATTGGTTTGGTGGCACAACAAAGTTTACAGGTACTGTATGCACTGAGACACAATGAGCTTACATAGACTTCCAGAACAGTAGAGTTTATGCAATCCAACAGAGGACACAAAGGACTGGCAACAGAAGATGGCCATGAAGAGAGGTTGTCAGTGGGATTCAAATAGGTGCTTTGCTACCAGTGCTAAAGTGGAGAAAGGGATGAAGACTTAAGAAGGGAAAAGGAAAAAAAGAAAGACAGAAAAAGAGACAGGGAGAGAAAATGGCCTCTGTCAAGAGAAGTGCAGCATGAATGAAAGCTGTTGCCCCCTGCTAGTGACTTGGCATTGCACAGCGTGGCACAGTAAAACCTGGCATCACACTGAGAAAACACCTGCCAATGGAGAGCGAGACTGGTGGAAGGATCAAGGCTTCAGAACAGGAGGGAAAAGAGACAGGTCCCAGCAATGTTATTACATGAGACTGTAGGACGGTTGGGGAGGGAAGATCGGTCTGAAGGAGGAAGTACAGAATATATTAATGTAGATATGGTAAGGGAGACTAAGGAGGAGAAACAGAGACCAACATAAATGATTTTGCTGTGCAAGTGCCTTGGACAAATTCCCCTTTATGATAAAAATGTACTGTGAAGTGTGGCTGGCCTGCTCTCAGGCCAGTTGAAGGTTATGTTTTGTAATGAGGCAGCTTAGAGGTGTTTGCATGTAATATATTCATCTTGACTTGTAGAAATAAACGAGGATCGCAAGACATGGAAGTGGCCACGTATAGTTAAAATCCAGAGGAGGGAACAAGACAAGCCAAACTGAGACTTAAGTAAATAAAAGACTAAGGTGCAAGGGCAAGAATAAAGTGGATTACGGTTTAAAAGGGGAAAATTAAAGATCAAAACAGGGCGAGTGTTAAATGGTAAAGTGAATGCCGCACTTGACTGTGACGCTGAGTCCACTCCTTGATGACCTCTCAGAGAGCTAATGTTAGCCCTTTGCTTAGAATAAGAGCCCTCAATGCTAACTCACGAGGACCGTTTTAATTTAGTATTCAAGCTCCTGCATAATATGCCAACACAATACTTTAAAATAACATGCAAATAGACTTAAACAATGTAGCTGCCCACTGATCCGCTTTTTCCTCAGTTTGTCCTGCTAATCAGTCTTTATCCCAGTCATGACACAGCAAATCACTATGAAACAGCTTAAAGTGACTATTGTAGAAGTTGTTTGGATGTCTGTCACCTCTCAACTTCATCGTGCTATTAGCTCTGTCATCAGTGCACGCTGTGTCAGCATTAACCAGACAGTATAGTACACGTACATGGCTCATGTACATATTACAGCACACACCATCAGTGGATCTTGTCTCTCGAGCCAGCTGATGCCAGCATAAAAAAAGGACACTCAGTAGTGGTGAATGTCACTCAAAACACAAACAGACACAGTAGGTGATGCTGTCACGTAGGGTCATGAATATGGAGGCATGCAGCTGGAATATAATCAGATTCTTAGCTGCAAACTGGAAAAAAAAGTAGCGGTCCTGTTAGTGCACAGTTACACAGACATACGTGAACCGCACACACCGATGTGCAGCTTTTGTTTGAACTCACAGGGTGAAGTTCTCCTCCAGGTAGCAGCGGTTCCTCAGCAGCCCCGCCCACAGCTGCACGCCGATGATGCCGAAGATGAAGAAGACGAAGAAGCAGAGCAGCAGCACGTTGCCCAGCATGGGCAGGGTGTCCAGCAACAGGTTCACCAGGATCCGCATACCTGTGTGTTTCAGCAGGTCAATCAATCAATATTAGATTATCACAGGTTTACACTACTGATTAAAAAAAGATTTACTATTTGCATATAGATTGCTTCATCAGTGGCTGATCACGGTCATTAATTTTACCTGACTGTATCTGAACATTAACTGAATATAGCAGCACTAGGTACTGATACAAAGTATCCCTGTCACTTAATAAATGACACTCATAAACTAACAAATTGCTTTGTGGAATAGGTTTTAAAGGAAACGTGATTAATGTCTGGATTATTCACATTTTCTACTAATACATTGGTATTTTTTAAGGTTCAGGGAAAGATTTTGGCTGAGAATTTTTTTGTATTAAGGAATAGTAACCACATCCTGCAGCTTCATGAGTTCTGAGTTTCCTTTTTTTAAATATTTGAACAAAACTTAGAGTAGTCCTGTTATCTCTATGAGTAGCCCAACCGTAACCACAGAGGATGCTGTCAGTGAACATTTTGTAGGTATGAGTAATATATCCTCATTCTTCGATAGGAAAGCATTGAGTGTGTTTTCAAAGTTATTTGCAATTTAACTGAAACATCATTTCCAGAAGACAAAAAAGCATTTCTTGACATTTATGCAAGACATCCACAGCAGTAGTCCGAACTCGGATTTTGACAGCGAACTGACTTGAAAGCACAACTCCATGGATGTATTGTGCACACATACCACACACGCTCTTTGGAAGTGAGAAGCATCTCCGCAGGAGGTGGTATGTAAGACAAACAAATCTGAAGCAATACATGATGACTAAAAGGTTGTACAAGAACTGTTCCCAAACAGATCAAGGGCTTTTAAAGTATCACAAAGGGAGGACACGCAGAAACACATAGACTAACTAACAGAAGTGGAATAGGGCTCCACGCAGATTCATTCATGATTAGCTGAAACCTAATTGCAGGAACAAAAGTGTGTCCGCTGTCGAACAATGATGACCTCATCCCACGTGACTGGGCCCGGCCCGTGGTGATGACATACTGAGATGGTGATTAGTGGAAGATAATGACAGCTGATTGGACTAACGAGGGAGAGGGGTGAGACTGACAGACTGATGAGATCACAGTGAGAGCAGCGAGGATGATGATGACACATGGAGACAATATTTACTGGGATGCAAATACCTCACTACACCAACACAAAACCACCTCAGCACAAATACTGGCGGTAAAGGAAATAAATGTTAAACCTCATTAAAGACAATCAACCCTTTCCCCAAGCGTTAATCAATGCTACCTCTTCCTTTTAATTAGATCAGTGATTCTGATAATCTAGATTAGTGATCATGTGCCCATTTTGAGTGGCTGCTCACATTTAGAGGTTCTGATATTGATGGCGAATGGTTTAGATTGGTCAAAGTGCAGTCTGCACCTTTCCTCAAAATCTTGTTAAAATGCTTTTTTATTGATTGATTTGGCGTTCAGTCCTGAATTGTGAATGAATGATTGCCAGGGCATTCATGTGCGAATCTAAACCTTCCTTCACCACAAAGAACAAACACCTAAACTGAAATTATGGAATTTGTATCTCAAGAGCGAAAGAATTTTACTTGAAGAAAGTCTGTACTCTTCTTCCTCCTCTGGCTAATTTGTCTCATCAACTGGTATAAAAAGGAAAGCGGCAGCATTGCTGGTGTGTATGTGTCTCTGGTGGCGGCTGGAGGCGAGTCTAAATGTGTTTGTTCCCAAGGGGACTTGTCATTAGGCCACTGTTCCATTAGGCCTAATTGGGTGAAGAGACGGAGAGATGGATGGAGGGGGAGACAGGGAGAGCAAGGATGAGACAGGGCCTGAAGAAAGGAAGGAAGGAAGGAAGGACCACAGAGAAAAGAAACAGTAAGGTATCCTCATCTTTTTCTGCTTTGCCTCTGCCAGCCTCCATCCCTCTCTCCCCTCCTGGTGACTCGACCAGTTTGCCAGCTCCTGCTGCTCCCAGATAAAGATGGATGCCCCCCCTTGCACCACAGTGGAAACACATTTTCAGCTACCTGCCTGTGCTCTTCACCAAAACCGAGGAGAGTGCACTTCCCTTTTCTTCTCTTCCTTTAAATTTTCCTGGGGTTTGTTTGCCTTCTCCACTCCTATTTGGTCTAGCATTTTCTCTGTCTCACACCAATTTCATCAGAACATCTACCACAACAGCACACACAGAGACACACAGCTAGTGCAGAACTACTGTCTGCCATTTTGTTGGTGGGTTACAAATTGAGGTGTGTGAGGGGTCAGGATGTGCTCATGCTCCCACAGCGGATCTGTGGGCAAAGTAGTGATCCAACAAAACAAGGAACAAACAGCTTTATCCCCATGCCTCCTCACCTCTAATGGGGTCATGGCCGGAGGACGGAGTCAGGCTACACTCATTACAAGCAGCTGACTGCTAACAACATAAACAATAACAGTATGCATAAATCACACCCCCAAACAGTGTGAACTACAGGAAAAATGCATATACACAAGAGAAACTACTAAGAGCTGGCTCATTGCACACATACATTATCTTTAATACTATCACAGATGCTGTATATGCTTGCATCTGCTGTATCAAGTGGACTGTACATGTGCTCACACACGTGTCTGGAAATTCGAGCTATAATGCATAATCAACTCCAGAAAAACTTGTTTACAGTCTGTGCACTTGTCCCTGAAACACTGTACACACTCTGCTGCGCACAATATCTTCTAATCAGACCACTTGAAGAGCAATGCAGCTAACGTCCATATTTTCTGAGTGCCGCTGCTGCGGCTGTCTGAAATATTGGGCCACCTGAAAGGCAACGTGTCCTTCAAAATGTGTGGGAAATTGAAATCAATTCAGGCACTGGAGACAGGATACTTCTTCAGATAATTACACTAAATAGGAAGAATCTGCCATGATTGGACATGGGCGGGGAGTATAAAAAGAAAAAAAAAAAATCGGTAAGAAGAAGCCCAAGGCAGAGCAAGCTATAATTTTGTATTTGTGGGTACGTACTCTATCTGTCTGAGAAGTCTGTTTTTAAAGGTGGTGTTGAAAGAAGATAAAATAAACCAAGAGGCTAAAAAGTTTATATTATAAGGTGAAAAAGACGACATGGACATATTTTACATGTTGGCTATTAGACATAAGGCAAAGGAACCTAAGCTTGTGAAAAGAAGCCACCAAGCCACAGATCATCAACATATCTACTTTATCTGCTCAGCTCTCTTCTTTAATGTCACTATCTTCATGTTCTTATTAGTGCCATTATCCATTTCTGAAATGAACTTTATTAACTGTTCTGCCCTATAGCCTTATTCACTGCAAAGCCACTTTTTTGTCTCCATCCGAAGTAGGGTGCCCTTATAGCTTAAAAAAACAACTTTTACTAAAATTACTGTTCAAATTCACTAGAAAGGTTTTTTTTAATTCCTACATATCTCTCCCCAAAGTCTAACCTGAATTAGGCAACAGGGCTTTCATGCAATCAGGTCCATCTGCTGCAGTCATGATTATTTTCAGTCAGTTTAAGATACTGAGGAAAAGTTTCAAAGTTTAAATGCTTTGTGTATTCAGTATTTTTTGCTCTAGGTCATTTGATAAGGACAGAATCCAATTGTCCTGTTCACGCACTTTGAGGGAGAAAGGGACAAAGTGACACATCTAAGAAAAAGTGTAAAATTGGTTTTATCACACAAGGCTTAAAAGAAAATCAAGCATTTCAAAAAACAAGAAAAAGATTTCCAAATACGTATCTAACTTCATTAGATACAATTATCAAGAGTTGTTAGCTGCTCAAGTGCTAGAACTGAGAGATGAGACCAGTCCGAACCGAGCTTGTGCAGGGCTAATTGGTGTTTATAATGATTAAGAGCTGCCTGTCAGGGCATCAGGACAAAAGAAATCAATAGAAGTTTAAAAGTTTGGCCAAGAAGTGAGTTTTAAATGAAAGGAACGGGGTTATGGTCACGGACTGATCAGTGAAGCAGCATTAATGGATGGGCTGTAAATCTGATAAAGCTGGGACTCAGGGCCTGAACGGGCTGTGTGATTAAGCATAAGATGAATGGTTAATGATCCCCATGGGGAACAGGTGGCATGCGGATGTACAAAAAAAAAAGCCAAGGATGTAAGACAGATACATGAATCTTCATGCAGACGCGTTCTGTGGACGGACAGATGCACACAGCCACAAAGAGACACGACGAAACACAGAGAAAACAGCATGCGTGAGAGCACGAGAGTGATTTGCACTCACAAAGACACACACAAAAACTTTAAATGTTCTCACTTGGGACTCTGTTGATGGCTTTGAGCGGCCGAAGGACCCGCACTGTACGAATGGCCGACAGGTTGATATTCTGCAGGTCCAGCGAGTACTCCACCATCCTGGATACACAGACAGAGAGGGAAGGAGTGATTTTAAAGGACGACATTATTTGACCATTCTGTCATCACCTGGGTGACCTACTCATTCCAAAATGTGGGAAAGAAGCAGCTGTGCAAGAGAGCTTTGCTCCTGATTCAAAAACAGTGGACATTTTTTGATCTCATCTCACCTGTCCCCTCCCACAGATGTGTGAGCCTCAACAGTGTGGAAAATGCAGTGCACAGAGCAGGAAGCGGTGGGGGGATAAAGCGACAAAGCATCAAAAGGGGAAAATAACATGAAAGAGAGGTGAGGAAGAAAAAGAGAAAGAGAGAGGGGGAAAAAAAGGATTCATTCTATTCTAAGTGTTGCCTGCAGGATGTTATGGCTCAGTCACAGCCTGGCATCTGTTAGCAAGTCATTTCCACAGCATGGCTAAGCTGTTTGTGCCCCCAAACCCAAACCACTTTCACAGGAGAATGGCCACGTTTTGCCGTGTGTGAGTGTATAAAAAGCAGTATGTGTATATATATATATGCATATATGTTTGAATGTGCCACACCTATACTACATGACTGTCGCTCAAGTGAGTAAATGCCTACTAAATGAGAGCACAAACGCCACTGTATGTGTGAGAACCGGGTACATTGTGCTGTAGCAGTTCAGTGAGGTTGTGTAGGTCTACGCACAAAATTGATGTGCCCGAGGCTGCAACAGCGTTGGGGACAGCATGACACCAACAGCAGCAGCAGCAGCAGCGCCGCCACGGCGAGCTAAAAACACCCAGAGCGCTGCCACTGGCTTTGACAAAACAAGCAGACCTCATAGTCTCTCACACAGAGATTGACTTATGAACCGTGTCACTTACAATAACGTGATGCTTTATTGATCCCACAAGGAAGCTCTTTCCATGTGCCCTTCACGACAGCACCGAGTCATCAGCAGAGCTGCGCCCTGGCTCACACTTGAGTGGGATTACTCGTTGTAACAAGGGTTTGAGCCGCTGTGCAGCCGACATGCTCCAACCGCTAAACAATTCATTCAGAGCGGTAGTGAAATATTTAAAACCGCCATATATCTGCAGGCGTGTGAGGGCGCTAGTCCACACTTTGAGGTGAAATGCTTTTGGATTTGTGGAAACAACCCAGTTTTTGTTGTTCTTACTGTAAAGGTTTCCTCACAGTTGAAAGAATGCATCTCTGTGAGGACATACAGTGGGGAGCTTTCCCATTTGGTTTCAGACTTCTGGACGCCACTGTACAGGCAGACCAATTTTGTCTTCCCTGTGTAGTTGAAAAAAAGCAGAGAAATGCCACACAGCAGCTTGATTAAAATGTCACAGTACAGAGAAGAGCATAACAGCTGCTTTGGGGCCAGGCTTTTATCGAGTGAGCATAGCTGTGTTGATACAACCTGCCTCAAACATAATAGTATCTGTGCCAGCTCTAACGCTTTTAACGTGAGCTGCCGTGAGACTGAGCAGAAGGCTAAAATGTCAAAAGAGAGTTTTGAAACAATTAAAGCATATTGTACACGCTCCCCTTTTAGTGAGCTCAAGGGCACATGGGTGTTTTTTTTAATGCTCCTTGATTAGGTTACAGGGCGAGTGATGAACTGTTAGACGGCGCCTACAGAAAGCACTGACAGTTGCACAGATATTGTTTCATTATCCGGTTGCATCTGTCGGAGAGGCAGAGCTGCGAATCCGGCGAAAAAGAGAGATCACAGACGTGCCTGCGTGTGTTGGTCTTTTGATATGCGTCTTTGTGACTGTCCGTGTACGCACCCTGCGTACGCAAGCGCCCGTTCTATACAACTGACTTCCTGCACACATCAATCAGGACGCTGTGTTTGGGAGGGTAATTAGCGGACTGCCGCAAGCATCCGTTTTCTGATTGTTCTCTATTTTTCACATTCCCTCTTTTTTTTTGCTCACGACACCTTCATCTCATTCATGCCTTTATGTGAGTAGTGTGTGTGTGTGTGTGTGTGTGTGTGCATGTTTGTATGAATTAGAAACACAGCGCTCAAGGGGAAACCTAGTGAGATGAGTTCAGACGCACCTTGAACGTGAGAGAAAAGGAAAATGACTGAGTGAGTCTTGAATCAAGACTTTTAATCTGTCCTGGCTTTACTGTCAAATTAACAATATGCCCTCAGTGATGTAAACGCTGAAGTTGTGTACCAAGATACAAGATTTTCTCCATCGCTTACATGAAAAACATCATTCTTGCCTTTTACATTTATAAAAGAAACATGCTCAACTCCTAGGAAATGAATGAAAATCATGAACTACAGCTGCAGTGTTGTCTTGTTCGGTCCTGTTCAATTATGTAATACAGCTAAGCTACTAAAAGGACAGGAGGGTATGTCCCCAAACCATAATCAGCCTCAGCTCCTTAATATGCTAGATACAGTACATACAAACATCTTACTCAGTGGGAGAAAGCCTTTTATCGTTTCTTTGACCTGCCACATTTTTCACCCTATCTTAGGCATACATTAGAATAAATATGGAAGGCAAGACTGAGTCTTTGTAAAAAGGGTCATGCTTCATCCCTGGATCAAGAATCTCAGAGGACACACACAAGGAGACATGCTCAGTCTTTCCATTATTGCTGCAGATACCAGACAGTTGTGGGGAAAAAATAAGCCTTGGTGCGGTGGATTAGGCTAAAATAAAATATACAGCATATAGAATAAAACAGACTCCACAAGGCACTCTGTGTGTGGCAGAGTTATGGAGCACAGGCATGACAACCCCTTCAGAGCCTGCTCATCCGAGCATGTGGAAGAGAAAGAAAGAGAGGGAGGGAGGGAGGGCGGAGGAGGATGAGAGAGGAAGGTGGTGCCCGTGGGTAACAGACATGGAGCTCATAGCAGACTGTCGGCTGTTATTTGGCCTGGAAAGGCTGGCACTGCCCCCTTCAATTAGCCCAAACGCTAATCTAATGGGTGCTGCCAAGAGGAAAATGAAGACCGGGACCGTTCACACAAATGTATATACAAACACAGTCGCACGCATACACAGATTAAACAAACTCAAAATGCATGAACTAACGGACTATCATCTCTGTGTGTAACTCTGTGCCACAAACACTCTCACGCTCTCTCTCTCTCTCTCACACACACACACACAAACTATGAGCATCCACTGGGTGTGAACTGATTCAGCTCAAATGAAGATTAATGTCCCTCCACCTACTCTGGCAAGTCTGTTGCTCTACCTTTCTTTGTCTGGTATTATATCAGCCACTCTCCCTATCCATCTCTCTCTCTCTCTCTCACACACACACACACACACACACTTGCTTTATCCCCATGTCTGACCCCCTCATTTCATTTTGCTTGCAGCAGGTGTTTGAGCAGGTGTGTTTGCTTTCGTTTGTTTTGTGCACATGCTTCCATCGAGCAAGCGTGCATGTGTTTCCCACAGTAACCTAGTGTGGTGGACACATTGGGGATACATGTTAAACTGAACGCAGCACATGGATGTGTATGTTTTTGTGGGCAGGCGGCATAAAGGTTTGTGGAACCCATGGGCGTCTCTTGCAAACTTGCTTTTGTTTGTTCTGGTTGTGCAAATTTAGGATTCGCACAACCACAACAAACAAACCAGGAGTTCTATGTATGAAGTCACACATTCTGACAGGTTATTCATATATTACACAGTTTTGCTGAACCTGTCATCCTGCATCATAAGTGCTGCGCAGAAAATGTGAAAATGTCTGGTGTGAATGAATATTGTGTTGCATTTAACAGCACTTGACAGCTTTAATAATCTTCTTAGAGCTTAGAAAACCAATGCACAAATTGTTAGACATACTGCAAGCATTAGTCGAGACTGGCGGGAAGTAAAAGTGTCAGTCTGCTACAAACAGAGCAGGGCAACAACATCACAGGCAACTCCCATACTTGCTAAACCCTAAATATAATATTAAGGCATTCACATTTCAAGCACAAGTGAACTAACTCAGGCATACGGTTTTAATATTTTTGACGTTGATGACGTTGAGCATAAAGTGAGATGTTGTTTTGCTTACCCAGCCATGACAATAAAGAAGTCCAGCCGGTTCCAGGTGTCTCCCAGGTAACAGCGACGGCCAAAGATCCCAAGAGCCACCATCTTCACCACCATCTCCAAAGCGAAGAAGATGTAGATGAATGCATCAAAAGCCTGTAAGAAGACAGGGGGAGATTAAGTTGGAGGAGAGTGAGCAAAAAACAAAAACAAAATACAAAAGATGCATTTGATATATTTTGCCTGATACACCTGAGCCAGACATCTGTTTTCGCTCATGTGTTCATGAAATTAGTAGGCTCAAGATGTTGTCAAAGCTCTCTCATTGTTTTTTCCCAAACTCGGTTTCTTAGTGAACGAGGAGCACTTGTCATCTCTGGTGAGAACAAATTGGCTGGACAAAAAAAACCCACTCCTTAGCTGTTAAACAGCAGGGCTTAAGAAAAACACAAAATGATTTTGTTCGAAAGCACCGCACACAATCAGTCCACGTAATGAAGTGGCACACATGGCCTGAGGTGCACACGCACACTTGTCAAGCGATTTTCTGATGCTGTATCTTTTCAAACACCTCAACACAATCCGTGACCTGCAGTTTTCCACATTTCAAAGGCTATTTTTTTTTTTACACTTTTCACCTGTGGCAAGTTCACGCTCCACAGTAAACTCACCCCAAAGCTCACAGGACCTGTTAAATTAGTTATTTTCCATCTGACCATCTTTTGAAAGCCCACAGAGTATGATCTAATAGCACACTTACGCACAGATATGTGGTGAGTTGGTCAAAACTGATTCGCTCTGAATGTGTTTGTGTGCATTCTCTCTGGTAAGACCGTGAAAGCACCTGTGGCTACTGCCGTCAGATTTACAGTTAAAATTGTGATATGACATATAAAACACCTTAATGTTTTTTGTCCTGCTTATTATGGTCATCACAAGCTAAACCTCCAACTGTATTTTTGGAACAAACTCTTTCCCAGTGCTTTGTCCTGGGCTGTATGAGTGTGTTAGCCCCCTTGTTGCTTATAACTCAAGCTGCTACCTCTTGACACAGACATTCTCCAAGGGCCTGGAAATTTAAATGAAGCCATGGCTGCTCGCTAATAATTCATTGGTCATAATTTGGCTCTGCTCCAAAACTGTCACCCGTCCCCCAACCTGTGTGACATCCACACGCCAACACACAGCGTTACACTCTGACTGTTTAATCTTGAAGTTACAGTCTCAAAATGCTCACTTTGCGATGAAATGAGGAGTTTGACCCAAAATGCAAGAATGCTAACCCCATTTAAATTGCTTTTCTAACATCTACCGATATGGCAGCAGCTTAAGCCGGTTAGAGTCTCAAGGCAACAACAAATTATAAGGCAAGCGTGCCATTGTGCTCACATATAATCTTTAACTGACAGGTTGAAGCCACCCCAATTCATAGATAAATATATAGAAGGTTTCCAAAGATCAAAAGGCCTCTGCTAAAGTACAGTAAGTATGCCCTGGGAAAAGAGTGTGTGCAGCCAACAATTCACCCGCCACAAACCAATACACATGCGGCAAAGGGAAAACAATTTTCCACTTGTACTTTATGGTTATTGCCTTTTTCAGGTTTCAGGCACAAGTTAAATGTCAAACTAGAGACTCAACAATAACCCACAGCAGGCTGGAAAACACCGATACGCAATGCATTTGGACAACCAGGAGTAATAAGCTTCAACTGCAGAGGAGCGCTGATGAGCAATCACAGGATACCGTTTTCAGCTATCAGTGAGAGAAATGGTGTGTGAAATTTTGTGGATTTACTCATGTTACAGCACGAGAAGAAGCACTGAATGGGTTTTTTTTGTTGTTATTTTTTTTTGCTCAAGACACAAATAGCAAGAGTCAAGAGATAGGATAAACAATGATCTATGCTCCCTGCTCTACAAGCGTGGATGTGCGGTCCACACTATTTGTTACTTATAGGGCTTAAATCTCCAAAAGCAGAGACCACATCTGCAGCCTTTTTGAGTGTGTGAACTCAAGACTCTTATCCGAGTCTGGCTTTGTGTGTATAAATGCGGGCATGACTCCGATGAACCCGATGCATATTCCATCCCCTCTCGAAGCATCAGCTCAGATAGGCACATAGAGCTGGCAGCATGTACTGGGAAAGATGAGAAGATCAGTCTCACATGCTGTTTAAATGATGTTTTGATAAATAATGCAGCCGGCACGCTTCACATGTAATCAGACATTGGCTGCACCAGTTGGATCCCTGTTGCGCCCGGCGCTGAGTGAAAGGGGAATGAATTCATCATTGTTATTTGTCACTACCGACAGCTTCCTCTTCAGTCAGCCTATCAGGTTTCATCGCCTACATGATTTGTAAAGAGTCGGAGGCTGTCTCATGATGGGCCCTTTCACGATTTGAAATAGGAGCTGGTGTGGAAACTACTTCATATGCTGTCATTGTGCCGCCTATTTGGCAGGAGGGGAGAACGTGGTAAGTAGGCCATCAGGATTGCAATGGTACCGTTTAAAATAAAATAATGAATGTGTTTGCTCTGCTTATAGAATGAGTGACTGGTGAGATTAACCAGCATATCAAAGCAAAGGCACCATGAGGACAAATGTTCATTATCAAACTGACAGACAATAAGGACAGGAAAAGGAATACCCAAGTGTCTGGGAGCTGAACATTTGAAGCTCTATTAAAAATTCTGAACAGGTGCTGATTTAAAGGTACAATGAGTTCTGTCCCATCCAAATCCATTTTAGGTAGAATAACAACTTTCCATCCGCACGAAATGACTATGCAAATACAGACAGGAGTTAAATCGGGGCCGGCCAGAGAGCACCTCCACCTCCTCGGGTACAATTTCCATCCTCATCCTCAGCTCCTGGCTGTGAGTTTGTTAACTTTCCAGTGCTCAAAAAGGAAATATCTATTGAACAAGTTCTTGATATTATTTACCTGCTTTCCCTTATCCAAGCCACTTCAACGTAGTTAGGGACATAGTGGGATTATGATGAGAAAGATTAGCTGTTCACAAGATGTTTTGATGTTCCACTAAGATTAGTGTCAGTTTACCCAAATTATGTTTACACTTGTGGTGTCTGGCTGTGCAGATAGTTTTTGTTCTGCGATAGCCGTCGCTGAAACTAATTTGTGCTCCCCAAAGCAAAGAAAAAGATCAGAAAAAGAAGTAACAAACTTGTTTTTCAAGAAACAATATCCTATTTACTCAGGACAATCAACAACTCCTGCTATTAACAGCTTCCACAGGGACTATTTCCTGACTCATCCTTTTGTTTTGGCTTTGTTTGTTAGGGTTCATGAAACATAAGGAAAACTTTACATCTGGTGATTTAAGTTTGATTGTATTTTTTGGTATTGTCACAGTGTACCACATGGACACCAGCACCCTGCCGCCCACCTCCCACTGAGGTCCATGACTTTAAATCCCAAGTTAACCCCTGCAAACTGATATCTGAACTGATCCTGTGCTAATGTACACACTGATTTCGCCTGTTATTGCATCTCTTTCCTCAAGGAAGTGAAGTGGGGATACCGTTGGGCCAGAGGAGCAGGTGAGGGCCACTCTAACTATCTTAGCCCTGTCAGCAAAATCCCTCCTGTTACCATTAGCAACCACCAGAACAGAACCCCTCACACTACCTGGGGAGACAATGTGCTTGTTAGAGAAACAAAGGATGGGAGCAGGGGAGAGGGGCAGAGTGTGTGGGATGGGAGAATGGGAACATGGGGAGGAGAACGATGGCACTGGATGGGGAGGAAGGATGGGGAAGACAGACGGCGAGGAAGGAGGATGTGTCGCACAGTTTTAAAACTGCAGTCAACGTGTATTTGAAACCTCTGCACCATGCAGAAAAATCCGCTCATCAACTTGCATCCAGTGTTCGTCTGTTTTAAATAAGGTTGTGCCACGAATTTCCAGAAGATCACTGCTTTCTGAGTAGCATTGTGATACTGGGGAGGGGGGGGGGGCATCAGAAGTAAGTGAAAGTGTCAGAAGTCAAGTTGTTATTTTAAGCAAAGAGGGTTTTTCTCAACGGTTTCGAAGGGTTCAGGAAATGGAATTCTAAAACGCTCTCTGAGAACGAGATCCATTGTATCCACAGCACATTGAGGCAGACAAAAAGTGACCACACCATCAGAAGATCAATACATCAAGCTAAGCTCCCTTAGGGATAGAGAAGTAACTTCATCACAGATGCAGAATTTGCTAAATAAAGAACATAGGCGTGCAAAGAACACACAGGAAAGTGCTGTGAAAAGAAGGCTGTCTTGTAGTGGTCTCAGAGGACCAGTGGCAGTTTCTAAGCCCCATCTCGGGAGGGGAAAGGAGGCCAAACGTTTAGGATGGGCTAAGTAAATACCAGCATTTCACAGTGGATGACTGGGGAAAAAAGTCCTATATATGGATGAATCAAAGTCTGAGATTATGGCAACTCTTACAATGAATTGACAACACTTGACATAGGAAAAGTATCACTCTGCAGAGACATGCTATACCTTCAGGAGGGTAGCAATTGTCAATGGACATTAAAAATTTCCAACAAAAAGCATGTGAGGCAGAATTGGGTTGGCCTTGTCACACCTGAAATTGAGTCTGCCAAATTTACTTCAATGAAAAGCAATTGTATTCCCAGAGGTACACGCCGAGTGCAGCCAGTTGGCAAATCACCAAGTCAGCAACACATGAACCCCATCAGCCCAAAACAGCTTACAAAGGGAAACAAAAGGGAAAAAAGAGCAATTTACAATACAACAATCTGTACTCTAACATATGTAGTCAACACAAGATGTCCATGATGACCTGTTAAAGGGTCAATCAAGTCCTCAGGCAATGATAAAGCAGGTGTGTGGAAAAAATGGCCCTCCACAGGTTTTGCGTCATGACAAGTCACCTTCAGGATGACCTGCACTCTTTCCTGTTTACCTTGTTGATTTGAACAATCATATAGTTATTTTGAAAAGAAAGTCTACTTAAACAGTGAATGACAGCAAAATTAGAATAAAAGCCTGTGAATGAATCTCCAGTGTTTGGTGCCATCCACAACCACAAATTCAGCTGCTGGCACCTGTCAAGTGTATTCTCATCACGAGGTGACAAAATCACATGTGGCTCCACAAGACTATATTGAAAGAAACTAAGTCCAAATTCCCTGTTCAGAGCACGGGAGAAAATATAAAGCTTCCAGGAGGGAAATATTGTAGCTGCAGTGTGTCTGCATCATAGTTGACAAGAAGAGCGGTGAGTTGCTCTCAGTTCATGTCATATAATTGACCGTTTTGTCTTATCTCTTCATCAGTTTGCTGACATGGCATTGCTGTGTGCTCACACATACACGGACGGACACACACACACACACACACACACACACATGCACGCAGGGGTCTGCCTTACCTGCAGTATCTGGCAGCGATCCGAAGTGCAGTCGATGTTCTCACAGGGCTGGTACATGCCCAGTGTCACACAGTTGAGCAGGATCACCATGATGCTTATCCTCTCGAACCATGTATTAGCAGGACTGGGGTTAAGGGGCATTGCAGTGGAGGAGAAATACACACACTGTATATATTTCAAAGAGAGCTGTAGTGGTGAAGTCAAGGGTGGGTAAACCCTGCCTCGCCTCGGCTCCTCTACCTGGCTCAAATCACACATTCGGTATGGTTTTAATTATACATCAATGTTTGCCATAAATCTGAATGCTAACACCCGACTGATGTAGATTAAATTTGTAAGCAGTTTAAATTATAGATGGGAAATCTGCATTTTGTGTACTCACACTGACATCTGTCACTTTTGCCGCAGTGTAAACAACAATTTAAAACAGTTGCTGGGGATGTTTAGTTCTCCATCATCAATGGCAGGTTTCAATCCTTTTGATTTACATGTCTCTCAGTAACCTGACTCCTAGGTTGGCACTGGATCAGTTGCACAGTCACTTTCTATTTTCTCTTGAAGTGGGCTGCACTTTTTTCCTTCCTCCCAAAACCGCTGAGTGGAGATGTCTCAGTTCCTGCAACCTCCTTCCGTTTCCCCCTCACTTGTTTTTCCTTTCCTCGTCCCTTATTTCAGTCTGGAAAGATGAAACCCATTTTGAAATTTTAAGCAGTACTTTAACTTGAACTTTGTTACTTACAGCTGTTTTTGACGAACGACTGCCTGCGGTGATGTCGCTGGAATATGGGTTATTTAAGTGACTTATTTATTTAAGCTAGCCTCACAATAAAGACACAGCTAAAGTGGAAAAACAACACTGTAAAATACCTTTAAACTCACTTACTCCTGGAGTGGCTTTTTACTTCATGGTTGTTAAATTGACTTGGCAGATTACAGTTTAATGCAGCACATTTCAGAGTTGTC
This sequence comes from Psettodes erumei, assembly GCA_016785225.1. Taxonomy (NCBI): domain Eukaryota; kingdom Metazoa; phylum Chordata; class Actinopteri; order Pleuronectiformes; family Psettodidae; genus Psettodes; species Psettodes erumei. Next base: position 697,643 of record JAFBJZ010000738.1, on the reverse strand, counting down.
ATTTATATCCTCTACACAGTGATACATCACCCTGTGCCACTGAGGCATCTCTTGTAGAGTTCAGGGATGTTTGGAAGCTTCGGTGTGCAGGGTGCGTTTGTTTTAACTCTCACTTAGCACGAGTGGGCGGCGGGTTGACGTTGTAAGCAGGATACAATGGTGCTGACGTGAATTTAATGCCCCTGTACAGAGCTGATATACTTAAAGATGGGTAAGCGACTCCGATATAATGTGGTTTCATATAAATATGGGCCAGAATGAAGTGTTAATTTTAAGAACAATGTTCCCACATGCACATTAATAGGCATTTTTAAAAGCAAATAGTAACCTTTAAACTCAACACAACCACAGAATTTGGTTTAACAATGGTGGATTTTTAGAAGGGAAAAAAACAACTGATTTCTTGCAGCTCAAGGTTTTTCTGAAGAAATGCTAAAGTGCACTTTTAAGAAAATCTTAACTGTTGATGCCTATACAATGCAAAAATACACAAACACACACGCATACAGTATATACACACACTATTTCCTCTCGAGGATTATGTGGTTGCAAACATTTTTGTTATTCTTTTTTTTTCTATCAATGTCTCTCTCTTGCGTACATGCAAACACCCACACACACATCATACTCTCCATTAATCTGTATGCCTCTCCTTCCTGCTCGCTGCTCTCCGCTGACTCTACTATCGCTTTAGCACTGCTCTCTGGGGTAACGCAGTGGAACAGGGAGAAGTAATATCACAATGATGTGTGGAAAGAAATACTTTCATTAAGTCTCTCTGCATTCTCTTCCTAGTTTCATCGTCTAACCACAATGAGGGTTTGACCCCATTTGGGGTAGAGTGTTTTTTTTTCCTTTTCCTTTCTTCTCACTCAGTATAATTTCCCACATGTCACCTCCCTTTCCTTTTCCTTCCATCTCTGTTTTTTCTTCAGCTTTTCATTCGTTCCCAAGTGTGACAGAGAAAACGATGGACAGTTTTGCCCTCCTAGCAAAAACAAATGCAAACACTTTGGGACACATTACACCTCGACAGGCAATGAAAAATCAATCAGGCCTCTGTGTGTATGCATGATGGTGTGTGTGTGCGTGTGTGTAGCACTCCCATTGCGCAGCTAAAGAACCTGCCCTGAGGTTCTGCATTAGCAAAGCAAGAGCCAAGAACAGAGGCATGGTGTGAACTTGCAGAGAAAGAAGAAATGAGACAGACAGTCTGAGAGGAAGAGGAAAAAAAGAAAATAAATAAACACATATGTAAAAAAAGGAACTTAGCTAAAAATAAACACAGGACAGGAGAAAAAGGACAGAAGCTATGCCGGTGAACAGTTTTGAACTCTCTCAGCAATCTCCTAACCTCAAGACTTCATGAAAACGCACAACTTCCCCCACACTCCTTCATGACATGCAAAACCACCATCCCTCACACCCCTGTGGACTCCTAACCTTCAACCTGTCACAGCCAACAGTATCAGGAGTCCCCGCACCGACATGTGAAGTGAATCAGTGCCAGTTTGACTTCAGCTTCTTTGTCATACTGACCCCCAAACCTTTCCACCTCCCCAGGGAGACAGAGCAGCAGGCGGCTGACTCACACCCAGCTGATTCCTGAGCATTGGCTGATGGCTGGTCGTGTCTCTCCCTAATCATGTTGGGAGGGCGCTAACTGAGTCTGACACCCAGGATGCTCTGAGGAGAAAGGGAGAGAGGGATGCCATTATAGAGCATCAGCATTTAATTTGATTGTTCTTTTAAAGCTGTTTACTATGTATTCAAAATGTTCAAGGATCTACACAAATACACTTTTCTGTGTCCTTTCCTGTAACCAGCATCGTATCTTCTTTCCTTCTTCCCTTGCTCCTGTAGTCTAATCTTTTTTGAATGCGGACATGGCCTCCTCTCTGTCTTTACTCTCTTTTCATCTTTTCCTTATTCTTCTTCTCTATGTCTCTATCTATTTTTATGCCTGTCCCTCTGCGTCAATACACATTTTGTCAGATTCTTGGTCTCGTCTTTCATCCTTTTCTTTTTCTATTTGGAGCTTTCGAACTTTATCAAGATCTCCGTCTCCCTTTTTGACAAAACATTTAAGGATCTTCACTTCACTGATTCTCTTTTTTGTCTACTTGTCTGCCTTTATGATGCATTCAAGTTGTAAAAAGGTAAGGCTAAGGAGCCCCGGTTTTCAGCAGGAAAACATCATAAAGTAAAACAAATTATTGTAATCATTAAAATTTAAAAATGGGGGGCTCTGGTGCAAAAACCAATTTATTACCTGAGTGCATTTCTTATATATTTTGTCCTAATGTAAATTCTATATGCCCTGCCTTATGCAGGGTCTAAATATTTTACAGTAGAAGTCTAAAAAATGAGAATTATTATGTGCTAAATGTTTAACCTTTGCATATGCAGTTTAACCATTTTTTTTAAGCTTGTCTGGTTGATGTGCTATATATTTCTTTTTTGAACTAGATATACTCTGATGCCTGCCATGCCAAACAATCCACCGCTGATATTACGGTATCACGTTCGCAGGATATTATATTGCATTTTACTGTGATAGAATGTAGTATGCATGGGTTTAAAGAAATACAAATCACAGACAAAAAAAGGCCATCACAAGCTGTCTGCACAACAATAATTTATTCCTGTATGATTTTTTTTCTCTCCCATTAAGTAGTAAAACTACTATGTGTGTGTGTATGTTAGTTTTTTTATGTAATCTGTGGAAAATGTCTCCACTGAATGGATGCACCAAATCGACAGCTGTGCGAGTTAGGGTTAGCACAGGATGACTCATGACTGAATGAGATCTCTGTAATTTACAATGAGGCTTTTCGACAGAGCTCCCCTCCTTAGTGCCTTTGTGCTTGTGTGTGTGCGCTTGTTCTTGTGAAAACCCACAGGATCACTCTCATTCAGAGTGAATCAAGATGACATTCTGCTCTTCACTGTGGCACTGAGGCCTGTGCCCGTCGCTTCTCCCACAGAGAGCACATCATGATAGGTCACACACACACACACACACACACACACACACACACTCAGTCCCAGTAAATCAATGCAGCATGCCTGCCCTCAACAAAACATACACAAAAACAGACACATAATCACACATAGACATGTCTTCCTCCACCACCACCTCCACAACTATCTTCCCATCTAGCTGGGTGTGTTTTCAAACTTGCTGTCTTCAAAAAAAAAAATCTGAAGTTGTGGCATGTGTCACAAGAAATGCCCCAGCTGCAGAGGAAGGATCTGTCAACATGACTGAGTGATGCCTCGGTAAACCTGAGCTCAAGCCGATACAGAGTGTACCTTTGCGCTGTCCTTGGCATAACACAGTCACATTTTGTTTTTGACTCTGTAACTGCTGCACTGTGCCCTATCCTCTCTCCCTGTCACTCCCTCTCTCTCCCTATCCCCCTCTCTATGATGAAGTAGCGAGGCAGACTGCCAGGCATCTCTCCACCTACCTCACTCTGCTCTCATCCTTCTTTTTACCCCACTTAATTTCTGACTACCTTGTGGGAAAATTGATCAATGTGCTATCTGTGCGTCTGTCTGAGTGGCTCGCATATGGGTTTTCTCTGTCTGACCCTCTGGCTGCTTGGCTACGTTTCCTCTTGTCTGTTGGTCCACCATGCTTCTCTGTCCATAGTTTCATAGTATCTGCCAACTGTAATTTTTTTATGCCAATATTTCCTTACTGTGCCCACTCTCTAAGGTTGTGTAAACAGGAGTACAAAATTGCATCAAGTGGAACATTTCCTAACATTGAGAAAGAACAAACTTGTCCTCTAACTAAAATTTGCACAGGCCTCACTATCCATGCAAACAGCTATGCAGTAATTACAGTTAACATTCAATAATGACAGTGGGCAATGCCAGAGTTCATAATGTTCTGAACAAAGTCTTTCCCTCTGCGCACCAGAAGGCCAGAAACTGAAAAAAAGCCAAAAGAAGCAAACATGCAGCAGCAAAATAACAAGCAAACCACCATCTTAAAAGCCGCAAGCAACCTGTGGTATATGTCCTATAAGTGCCGCTGTGCTTGTCTCAGCAAACGCAACTTTCACTTTTCCAGTTCCAGAAAAAGTTTGTTTTTGAGGCTATGCACACGCTCCCAAACAGACCTTCTGCCCCTCACTTTCAAAGCACAATTTGGCATTTGAGGGATTATATTTTTGTGTATTTCCCTCTCGCTAAAATCCCATCTTTGCTCCATAACAATGCTGGCAGTCTTTAAGATAACAGACCTTCCTCAAAATACAAGGGCTTTTTGAAAAGCATGTGTCACGTAATGGACTGAAATGTGTCTGAAACGTCAAAGAACTGCAGATTTGCCTTCTTGCATTTTTAAATGGTCTTGTGTTTTCCCTCAGTAATGTTGCTAAAAGCTTTGAAACATGAGTAAACTTAAGGTAGATAACTAAAATAAATGGTAGTGTCACTATAGGAAGGGAATGAAGGCCCGATACTGCCAGCAGCATTATGGTTATGAATGCCATAATATCCAGGAAACACTACTCTCCCATGAGTGTTCACTCTGGAGAAATATAAAAGACCAAAGCTGACAGTCATACTGCAAACAGCCTGAGGCCTGTCAAATCACACATCTACAACAGCTTCATATCAGCTTGTAAAGGAAGTCATTCCTGTGGATGAACAAACAAGCATATTTCTCTGCAAAAGATAAGGTTTTTGTGGCATAAAATTGGCTAGTTTCCTCTCATTAGCCTTTTATATCCTGTAGCTGTTAAAACTGAATGAACAGCCAGTCAGTGGTCATGTTATGGACCATTAGCCAGTTTAGAAAAAGAATGCTATCTAAAAAAAGCCAATACTTTGTTACACTTGTGACTGTGCATCTCCTTTTTGGCCATTGGAAATGTCAATAAATGACATGAAGAAAGAATGATAAACTATGGAGCCGTGATGAATAATAAAACGTTTAATCAAATACAGACTGTTTTCTTTAATTAAATTCTGCCTTTATCCATATAAGATTGCATTTTATTAAATCATCTCATCTTCAAAACAAGATAAAAGTTAACAAAGTTATTTAACTCAATTTACTTTCATCAGTTTTCTGTAATTTAATTTTTGTGAGTTTCACCTCTCACACAAGAACAAGATTGGCCTTCAGTATGCATTCCCAAAAAGATAAATGTAAGCATCACTGGCTGCTCTGTCATCACTCCATAAGCATGCAGCTTTGGTTGAAAGAACACGTAGTGCCAGGTCAGCATATGCTCAACAATATGGAGACTGTATAGGCTGTGTTATGTGTATAATCAGTGAAAGCATGCTCCATTTATAAGGATATGTCTCACTGGGGTTTAGGAAAGGCAACAAAAAATGTTCAAATGGCTCCAACTCTGGTACAAAGGAATTAAGAATGATTTAAGTTGTGCTCCCCTACCCCTAGTCTCAGAAATCAAATTTTTGGACAGCAAATAAGCAAATGTGGAATGGTAATATAACAGAGTGGACTCATTACACAATCCAAGACACTTCAATGTAATTTTAAAAGCAATCTCTCTCCACACACACATACACGTGCACAGGTGCACATACAGAATCACATATGGCAGACAGACAGAAAGAGACAGATGGACACACAGCACCAAGCACACAGCCTGACATGGCAGGCAGAGACCTGGAGCACCTTTCAAGACAAGCCTGTGTCCTGTAACCAAGGCAACGGGAGGAGGCCTTCAGCCACTGAGACAACACAAACTGTGTGTGTGTGCTGCGCGCGTGTGGATGCGTGTCTAAATGAGTATTTTTTTATGAACACGTTTCACTGCAGGCAAAAGTAAAACACCTACGTCTGAAATTGTGTATAAGTTTCTAGTTGTGCGCAGTGTCTGCATTTACAGACAGGGCGATTACATTTTCCATCCATATTTGAGCATCTGAAGGCTCATAGTGTATATGTGTGTGTGTGTGTGTCTGTGTGTGACTGTGTATACGTCTTTCCCCTCATATCAGCTCAGCACAGCAGGTGCCTTGCTCCAGTACATTGCTGCCGCTAGTGAAGCTGAATGCATTGCAGACACCATGGGAAATATAAGCCAATACTTTCTTTGCTTGTGTGTGTGTGTGTGTGTGTGTGTGGGGGGGGGGGAGAGAGATAGAGAAAGAACAACATGACTCAGTGAGATGGAAAGGAGGAAACTGAAAGACAGACAGGGGGAGACCAATATAAAGTGAGAGTACAGAAGCAAGTCAGGAGTGAGAAAGCAAGCAAAAATATTGAAAAAGGCATGCACGAGGAAAAAGAGCAGTGGGAAGAGAAGGGGTAAAGGATAAAGAGTAGAGAGTTTGGTGGGTCAGCTGACAGAGGCGTACGCAGTGTGCTCACAAGCCATTAGTTTGAATTCGACACAGGGTCAGAGTATTGGAAACAGGCGACGGGAGAGAGAGAGGAGGGGAAGAAGAAGAAAGAGAGATGTGATGACAGGACTCTGCAGGGACGAGTCAGACTCTGATGTGACAAGCGACCATCCTCAACCTCCCTCCAGTCATCTGTCTGTCTCTGTCTGTAATGTATTCTTGTCAGGAGTAAAAACCTTTCATTTGCAACATAGGTAAATAAAAAATAATTACTCAACATTAAACACAGTACTCCTCATATTCATCACCAAAGACTACTGACAATCACGTGCACCTCCAAATACAAGAATTATTCAAACTTCTTCAGTCTTTCGTGACAACTTGACTGGTCACATGTGGTGACACCATCTGCTATGTGATCTCTCCAACAACTTCCCACTTCCTTACAGCCACTGTGACAGCATATGAATGCCAGAGGAACAGGGTTGAACGTTGTCTGCTATCTAGACATCAGAAGTACTGGCTATCTTCTGCACCATTAGCACTCAGAGAACAAAAAAGAAGCCAAGCCAAGAAAAGCCTTTCTCGCAGGTAAATTGGCATCAGATATTGTTGCTGTTAGACATACTGACAATCCTATTAGAGCCTGGCAGCCATGTCGCTCTCATTCATCTGCAAGCCTGCCCTCGACTGGTTTGGTCTTGGGGTGTGGATCAAGGAGCTCACAGATCAATTTGGAAGTCCATATTCTAACTCAGGGGGCTGGATCCTGCTGAGTCTAACACCAAATATGTCATACAGCAGCAGTCTTGTCCTCTTTCTTTTGCCCAGATTTGGAGTACACAACCAATGTTTTCTTCCACCTGTAAAATTATTACATGGGTGCATGTTTACCATCTATATTACTTTAAGGTATACTGTATATCACATGAACGAGACCAGTGAAAAAAAAGCACAATCTTCAAAGTAATTCTGGGCAAGTCTGATTTGAAGAAAATGTATCTTGGAAGCTTGTAGCTAATAATGTTCCTCAGGGGCTAAATAATGCGACACAAATTGGTGTGGAAATCTGTCCATATGGTCTCATAATCTGTGCTCTGAGTTCTGAAAACTGTGATTAATTCACTGTTCTTTCAGTAACTGCCACCAGAATTTCTTTCTAATATTACTCAAACTTTGAAATAGAATACTGTCATTAAATAATCTTAGCCAGGATAATATGTCAGGTGAGCCATTCAGTTAAAAATATATTTCTTTATGAAGATCTTAAGGAGAGATGCACATTTAAACTTTAGGTTTTTCACCTGACCGCCATCCCTCTCCAAACTGATGGAGGGGAGAGAGGATGTCAGAACAAGGAGATGGGGTTGGAGAGGATCTGGTGGAAAAGGGAAGTATAAGCCCTGAGCTCTCTCATCTCTTCATCCATATTTGATCAGGGGTCTAATGGGCTGACATGATCCCTTGTTACAAACAGAAAGAGAAAAAGGATTGGGCCCCCAGAACTTTTAAAAGACAGCTCCAATGTGACAACTTCCATCCATCTGCTATTGACATGCACAATAGACAGTTTTGCCATGCCTGTGAGAATGAAATCTAACTGGGGGATTTTCTTCACTGCAGAGTAATACCCAAAAACTGATTTGTACTACTTCTGAAAGAAAACGTATATCTACACAGATGTCTGTAAGACTTACAGCAAGAAAGCTCTCATTCATATACAAGTTTGATTGCCTGCTCTTCAAACTACAGGGGCGCAACTTGAACTTGAAGATTTCTTCTTCACTTCCTGTCGACCTTTTCTCTCTTCTTTGTGATTGGCTAGGCTCCCTGAATGTACTGCCTCTATAATTGCAGGCATGGCGAGTGGATCCCTGAGCTTCACAGGTGTTTCATGAAAGGAGAACAAACAAGCCGAGAGCAGTGCGGCAGATGAATGAGGTGACAGTGTGGGAGTGAGCGTGGCAGTTGGAGTGAGACAGAGGGGGAGAGAGGCACTAAGAACAAAAAGAATTATTGATAGGCTTTGATCCAGCAATTTGGGATGCATTTTTCCCAGCAGAAAGGTGAAGGTATATTTGTCTTTTTTCTAGTTTCTCTTAATTTCAAGTGTTTAGTGAGAACTGCAATCAAGTTGTGTCTACAATACAACACAACATGGATTCTGACTCTGTTTGTCCTCATCTTTTTCGGATGTTACTCAGTGATGTAATGTCTGCTCAGCTGAAGTTTTATTTTATAAGGGGATCAAATGAAAATGAAAATGAGATTGCCTGACACTTTTTTGACTCCATAACCATACAAGCCCCAGTCTGCCCTGGAGCACATGTTATACACATCTTTGGTGAGCTTCCTCATTGCCATTAAATAATGCAAAAAGTGTCTGGGGATGATGGGAGAATTCTCTCAGTCTTTGACAGCTTTGCACAGTTCTTTCTGGCATCGAGAAGATGTTCCTGATGTGCAAACATGCCCTAAGCCACATTCCAGAGGCAAAAGGTCACAACTTACCTCTTCATAACTCGAGACAAAAATGGGAGAGAGGGAAGGAGAAGAGGGATGCGAGGTCAAAGCAAACAAGGACAGGGAAAATGGAAATTATGTTGGTTTGTGTGTGTGCATGATTTTCTTCCTCCGTTAGTCTCACTTTGGTGTGTCATGTTCAAATTAAATTTGGGAAGAACATTTTCGAGTGGCCGCAGACACTATAATGTCTCACTTCTGCAATTCTGCAAAAATGATTTTTTCTCTGTCTCTGTCTTAATCAAGATAAATGATATCTAGTTTAAAAGTGTTTGAGAGAAAACTATCTAGCATTGACATATCTATTAAAAACACAAAACCTCAATAATGTAGGACAGTTGTATAATACAGTCCTGATCATGCATTGACTCAGTTTTAAATGTTATCATAACAAATCTCATAATTAAAATTATTTCCCGACCTCCAACTCAACCCCACAGTGAACTGAAAATAAACAATTTGTTTGTTTCCTTACTGTGAAATATTATTACTTTTGGTATTTTTTGGTCATGGATATTTGGTCTGTTGAAAGTAGGTACACACATACACAATTCCTTCTCATCTGCATGATCATGAACCAGAATTTTCTATTATATTTTTTCTCAGTCGGTGCACTTGGGAAAATCCTGATTGCTTCTGTTGCAGGAAGTGTGGAAAAAACACTGCAGGTCCAGTGGTTAGTTCGGCGGGGTGCACTGAACCCTGAAAGTTCACGTCCCACTAAGTGGTTTTGCCCCAACTTGCCTTTGTTATTGTGTTTGCAAGTTAACTTTGCTGAGAAGTTTGTTTTTTGTGAAGGGCTCTGAGGGTAAGCAAAGTACTTCACCAAGTCCCTAAGTCCACATGCCGCCATTCTCTGGCTCTCTCTACTCCACTCTTTCCATTTTTTGCCCTTATTAGACTACTACAATATTAATTCACATGAGCCAAAGGACTGAAATGAAGTAGAAGATGGGACTCAATAATGCATTGCACCCTCTTCTGTATTGCTACCTTCAGGTGCAGCTTGTACAAAATTAGGACACTAAAATTACTGTGAGAGCAAGCTTGACTGGCCAAATGAAGTGAAAGCTTACTTTTTTTTTTAACTGGCTGAGAAAGTTTTGGTCTCGGTGCAGCTGGTTGAAATAAGTTGTTCTCCAGCATGTGTGAATGTTTGGACTGGTAGCAAGTTCCTTGTAGACATGGCAGCACAGCAGGAGAGCCAATGTTCCTGTCTTTATTAATTACTACCTGACACACAAACACACACACACACACACACACACACACACACACATTTGCCTGCACATACAGTACATACCCAGACCTCCATTAAACTACTCCATAAAACACGTATAATTACACTTTGATTCAAACACACACCTGTCTTCACCACCTCCTCCTTTTTATTTTCACAAACAGACACACACATATCAGCAACAGGAAGCTAGTGATTTGTCCCATAGCTCCTCTGCACTTCTATTTACTCATGCTTGGTTAGGCCAGAGAGGGCACTGAAGAAGCAAATGAAGCAGAGTCACAAGCCAAGCTGTTAGCCTCAACTCGAGGCTGCTGGCATGACCCAGCAAAAACATAAGTGTGGAAAATGACATATTATGTTTATAGTGATTAGAGCAACAGTTCTGAAACGAAACAGCCTGAGAAACACATCAAATTGTTGTTTAGCTTTAGCTTAGCAGTGGCGTTGTATGCCACTCCAAGCTCTCATAACTATAATTTGTATTGCTTCCATTCTTTTCAACAGGGCTTGACCCTTATTCCCATTTTCATTACCATCATGATAAGAGTCAAACGGCCATTCCCTCGTTTTAATGTCCCTGATAATCAGCGTAATTGTGAAGGGCACAGTGTGAGCACAGCTGCCAAGTCTCTGCCAGAATGGTGACTAAAACAAAACAAAATTAAAAAAGACCAGAACATCCACCAAATACTAAGAATAACCATCATACAGTGGTAAAATAACAATGAGTCATTTTAACATCAGTAGTTTGGCAGCGAGTCTTTGGGGCGGGGCGGGAACACGAGGCAGAACAAAGATGTAAGATGCTCTCCTGTCTCTCAGCCATCAAGGTGCCCTTGTATAAGCCATGTAAACCTTATCAGCTCCAGTGGTCCTGTTAGTTATTGGTACAAAAGTGTGTGTGCTGAGCAGCTCCAAAGTGTGAGTATGCAGGTGTCAAATAATGAAGCACAGCAGTATTGAAAAAAATGCCTATATGCACAAGAAATAGGCCCACATCATTACTAACCATTAAACAAAGGGATGTTCAACAGCTGTACTGCCCAATTTTTCCCAAGATCTGTAACATGACATTTTAATCTTCCAACCTCAAATATGGCAAAGAGTCTATTGAAGTTCAGAAAGTAGTGTTACAAAAGTGAAGATAAAGGAACAAAAGAGCATTTCTCCCCTTCTCTCTTCTTTCTATTTGTTTAAATCTCAGTCATGACGCTGCAACATTTTGAAAAAGCAGTCATTTGTGACACTCATTTTTCAGGTCTCATTAGGTAAAGGATCTGGTGCATAAGTGAGGCAGGAAACATGCTCCTGCTCTATAGATTTAAAGTATTAGAAGCAACTAGATATCACTTACATGCATACATGCACGTCTATACACTGCGTTCAAAATGTCAGAGTTGATTGTGACATGATTTACATTACAAATCAGTAATGAAATTTTAAAAAATAGTAAGCAATGCCTAGAAGATGACCAGAAAGCTGCGTTAGTTTGCTGGTTAGCTAAGGAGTAACCAAGGTCAGTCAATGCAGCTCAACTGGTTCCATTGATATTAATAGGCATGGGCAGCAGCTGCACCATGTGGGATCACATCTCTGCAGGTTGGCAGGCTTAGATATGGGCAAGGATACACACACACACACACACACACACACACAGAGTCGTGTCGTGTCGAGTCATGTTATCACATTGACTTATATGCATTTTCTTGAGACTCACTGTAACCTTACCCATACCTACTACTTGCTTAAACCTAACCTTACCCTTAACCTAAACATTTGAACACACAGGCACATAGAAGGAATCAGGAGATGCAACAGTAGCATCAGCAGAAGCATTAAATTATATTTTGAAAAAGGAAAAAAAAAAAAATTCTTATTTGGTTCAGGAATATCATAACCTTAAATTCTTGCAAAATCTCAGAACAAGTAAACAGTAATCACCCACACCTCTCACTCTCTGTCTCCAAGAAACAAACATAACAAACATAAGTATAATTTATTTGTGTAAGGTTTATGTGGTTAAATATTTAAACCCGACCTAAAAATATCAGTTTTAGAAACTGAATCTCAATTCAGTCAAGTTCACCTTATATTTTACATGTTATTCTAATGAAGCGCTCTCTTTAAAATCACACATACTGATGAGACCGAACATCAGGCGTGTTGGCAGAGTGACAGCACAAATAGCAACTTTAAAGGCAGGTGTTGCTGAAATCATCTGACAGCCACAAGTTAAATGCAGATCATGGAAGCTCTTCAGCACCAAAGCTGATCACAGGAAACCTGGCAGTGTTGTTTTAATGCTAATGTTTTAAACTGAAAAGTAGTTTATTGAACAAATACATAAACTCATTTAGAACTTAACATGAAGGAACAGCTGCTTGTTATTGATAGTTAATACTGAATGTACCCCCAGTTTCTAATCTTGATAAGACTTAAGTCATACTGAAAACCTTTCTAACCCGGTCCTTGAACTGCCATGATGCATACCAAAGGAAATCATGCCCACTCATTACCAGTTTTACCCAATTTACCACGACATCTGCTCACTGACTTGCCCATGGGTCAGCGAGTGACGTCTGTTATGCTGACGCTCTTTGTCCCTTTCTCTGTTACACCCTCCTCCATCTGTCTGACTTTGTTTGACAGACTGCTGAAGTAACTCAAAGGAAGAGAAAGAGAGGATGGAAGAGAAGAAGAGTGACAAAACTGGGCAAGTGATAAGAGAGGGAGAGTCAGATAGAGATAGAGGGGACCCCATTAATCACACGTGGCAAGAAAGCAAATTCAGCACAATCCTGGGAGTAACTCGCACATCAGCAGCAACGCTGTCCTCTAATTAATGTCCTTCTAAAGGAACTATCTCCTTTTATTGAATCCTTTGTGTTTAGCATTATTTTGGTTGAAATTATACTGTACACTGCACTGTTACGCTAAGAGAGACATTTTTGGCTGTGGAATTATACTAATACCATTGATCCTCATGCCTCATTTAGAGTATTAACATGCAATTTGTCCGTGAATCTCTTATGTGGATAAGGAAAAACACACGTTAATATGAAGTATAAAGGAATAAAAAATTAATTGAAGTCAGCAGGTGCATTTCCATCCAGCAGGTTTTATGTGCGTTTTCAAATTGTGCATAAAAAAGCAGAGTGGAAATGCAAAATTGTGTGTATCGGTAAAAGGCAACGTGACTGAGTGCAATGGAAATGGAAAATGGTTCAGTAAATAAATGTCACTGAAGTTTCTGCTCTGAGAGAGACAAATAATTGGCAGCAGATGAAAAAAAAAATCAGCCACATGTGGACCAATGAGGAGAGTGTACCATTCTTTGAATTAAAGGACAAAATTCAGATAACACCAGGTAGAAATGTAAAAGCCTGTGATCAGATGTCATAGAGAAAACTAGAGGGAATGACCTTCTGATGAAGTGGAAATCAATTTGGATTAAAGCATCTTTGCAAACAGCATGAAGATTATGTACACAAACAGAGGCATACACAACGGGAAGTACATCAGTTTTGGCACACCCTGACCTACAGAGCATACTGAATAGGAAACGCAAGTACAGTATGCACCAAAATCTGTCAGGTGTCTGCTCTCATCCAATAGTGTTGGCCTTAGCTCTCTGCGTGCCCTGGCTGTCTTTGCACCCCAGCTCTCACTCTTTTGACTGGGAAAATAACAGATGTGCAGTCTTTCTCTCTCCCTCTCTCTCTCTCTCACACACACACACACACTAACACCCACCACCCCCCTCCAAGCCGAAGAGACTAAATTGTACAGAATTGTGCTGTCAAGTCTCATTTGGGAGTGAAATAGTGCATTGGGTGTTACTTGACAGCGGGTTGTTTGGTGATTTCTGATGAATCATCTTGTTTCTGTGTGTAGCATTGGGTCATAATGTATGTGGTCTTAGTTGAAGGATATGGACAGTGTGTATGTGTGTATCACATACTAAAAGTATGTGTGGGAGAATCTACTGTTAATTGGTGCATGCATATCTGTGTATGTACAGCACATATAAAAACATCAGCACTGCAGGCTGTGATGAAAACAAGAAGAAGAGATGACACGTCAGCTATTTTTCTCAAACACAAGTGAGGGCAGGGGGTCAGCCCAGTGAACCAAACTGTGGGTATGAAAACATATTTCTCCTTTTTTCTACATAATGGGATCAGCGTAGAGGCCAGGGCTGGATCTGTATTCCTGACACAAGCTGCTATATAAGGACAATGAAGTGTAAAAAGAGTGCTGAATGCTAGCGTTCATTTAGTTTGGCACCGATTGTCAAGTTATTTTAATGTAGTCTGTTTATGGTGCATTTCTGTTTTGCCTCTCAGGGTAGTGGTTCACATTTCCCTGTTTGTGTTAAGGCCCGAGAGGGTGTAAAATACTATGTGCCTGCTCCCACACACACACACACACACACACACACACCAAAGACACACACACATCCATGCTATCTCCAGCAGTTTCCCTGTGTCCCTTAAGAGGTGCCCTGGCGGTACAGCAGTCACTGACCAATCATCTTACATGAGAAGCGTGTGAAAATGTCATTCTTTCCTCTCCCCCTGAGGTGCTGTTCACCTATGTTGCCACATCGCAGCATTTATTCTTGCTCGACACCCCCTTTGGCTCCCCCCACCCCCACTGAACAACCTCTGTGAGCTGATCTCACTTGAGCTTGTTGCAGTAATGTCAGTGACCCTGGCATTGATTCTATTACATGACGGTCTACAGAGTTTAAGAAGAAACTTACCAAGTCAGCTACTCGGGGAGAGCATCAAAAGCTGCACAATTTGTGTATGTGTGTGTGTGTGTGTGTGTGTTACTAAGTTTAAAGCTGATATTTAATGACCTAAGCCTCAAGGCTCATTTGAGCAGATACCAGCAGTCAACTTATGTCCTAACATCTGGGTGGTCACACATCCACACACACACACACACACACACACACACACACACACACACACATGCACGCACGCAAGGGCTGAGCTTTTATCATTGGCCAGAGGAAGGGTTTTAGCATCCGCCCTGACAGATGCCGCCCACACATCAAGACACACACACACAAACACACAACCGCCAGTGGAAAAACACTGGAGAGTGGGATTAGGCAGAGTATGATCCATATGTGTGTAACATGTATCTGACAGCTAGGATTATGTGTATATATGAGAGTGAGAAAAGTGAGAGAGAGCTGTACGTGTTTGTGCATGTGTGTGTATGTGTGTGTGTATGTGTGCATGCCAGACAGTGACAAAGCAGGGCCATTTCAGTAGGTCCCTTGCGGTCACTAACTCTTTCCTCTCTCTTCCTCACCTCTCTGTCGACGTGTCTTTTTTTCTCTCTTTGATACTCCCTCTATCTTAACCTCCCCTCTGTCTCTACTCTTTCTACTCTTCCTCCCTGTCACCCCCCCACCACTACCACACAAATCCTGGATCTGTCTCCCCCTCCCACTCCACAGTTGACAGAGCGGTAAGGGGAGTGAGGGTAAGAGCAAGGGCCAGAAGTCAGGGAAATGTCGTGGGTCAGTGTTGAAAGACTGCGTTATGGATATATTGTGTTTCCAACAAGTCAAATTTTGCAGATAAAAATCACTAAATTACCAAGGCATGATGCAAATCCACCCCGCTAAAATGTTACATCCACCTGCCCCTTCTGTGAATCACACTCATGTCTCTTCTGCATCTCTTTGAGGCAGAAGAAGGAAAACACCCTGTTGTGTGAACAGGGAAAGGAAAGATGTTCGAAAAAAATGTTCAGTTGCTGAATATTTTTAAAAATGATCTGCACTGCACCACTATTCACAGCTCTGGTTGAGGCCTGGTTAGACTGAGGCAGAGAAAGGACTTGGTCTGGTTTAGAGAAAGATCATGGTTTGGGTTGAAAATAGAAAAAAGTAGGGAAATTGTTGTTGTCATGATGGATTGGAAACAGGATAATATCGGTGGAGGCCTTTGTTCAAGTCTGATGTTGATTTACTCCAACGTCCAACCAATCGCCTCGCTCTTAGTCTATTATAACATCACCTTCCTCCCTCTTTGCCCTCGTCATCAGCACTATGGGTAGAAGAGGTCTTTGTCACCTGAGCATGTTGTTAGCACAATTCATACTGCTGTTCATTTCACACCTTTGTTCCCCTATCTCGCAGGTAATGTCTGTTTTTAAGAGTTCTGCGTGCCACTCACACTTTTATAACATCATTTACTCCCCTCTTCCTGTTACTAAGACCTTTTGTCTTTTTTTTTTCCTGATCTCAGCGTTGCTGCATCCTCCCTCCCACTCTCTGTCTCTATCCACTTCACTGTGGAAGAGGTCTGAAGTTGCAGTCACCAGAGCAATTAGAGACTTCATGTTCCTCCTCACTGTCAAGAGGAAGCAAGGATACACACACACACACACACACACACACACACTCCTCTGTCATCCTCTGTACTGACAGGCACTGGGCAAAAGTTCACTCAGCCACTGTGCTAACTATCCCCCTTTCTCTTCCACTCTCTCTTCCACCTTCACACTGTCTCCTTCTCACGCTCTGCCTTTTTCTTTTTTTTAAAGAAAGTGCTAACTAGCAATCTTTCACTTCTTCCCCATCTCTCCCCGCCCGCCTCTCCAAAGGACTATCAGCCTTCTCTTTCGTCTCCATCTTTTCTCTTCCTCTTTTATCTGCCTTTCAGAGAGAAGTTACAAGCTTGTCCTTCACTCAGTGTCCTGGCTTTGTGCCTCGCACTAACTCGCTTCCTCCCTCCCCACGTTTCTACACAATAATTACCCCTTCTCATCTACCAGCTCCGTCTTTCTCTTTCTTCCAGTTTTCTCATTTGATTATATTTTCCTGCTCATTGCATTACACATTTCCTTCATATCCAGTGTTGTACATATGTTTGCAGTAAATCTGCACACATTTGCAAAGCTTGCTTGGCCAGCTCTGACATCTTGGTCCAAGTGGTTGAATCAGTGCACCTACTGAGAATTGCAAATGCACACAAAAAATGAATAAGGTTGAATATTGCTGAACATCATTTAACGTCTTCAATGTGTCTATTTCTGTTCTGAATAAAATGAACCCAACAGTGTCTTAACTCGAAAGGGAAGATGCTGAATGTCAGGAGAAATTCACAATAAGCTTCTTTATCAAGTCATATTAGATCGGCACAATGGGATTCCCAAAAAAGAACTCCTTGACTTGCACACTCATCTTAGACTTTTCTTCAGTTAATAGGCAGTCTTGAAATGATGCCACATTGTGATATCGGAGTGCCTTGATGAAATTAAGTTTCTCCATCTGTCAGCCCAGTGAAACTCGCTTTGATCTCTCCCAGGTGAACACCGGCTTGGCCATAAGCCTCCTACTCTCTTTTCATCAGAGGAGACTTCAAATGGCAATCTTATATCACAACCATTGTGGTCTCGTGGGCAGCTGAATGCCATTCATCTTCTGAGGAGTGCACTGAAGGCAACCACTGCACATTACAGCCAGCTAGAGGAAAGTGAATCATGCTCTGCTTTGTGCAAACTGCATGCTGGCACTTTGCGTGTACTGATGCTGCCATTGTCAATCACCCACTGAGGCTCTCGTGAGGTAAACCCTGTCCTGTCTGACCATCTGAAATGTTGCTGCAAGGTTTCCATTACTTGACCTCCAGTGTGTAAAAGATGCATTCATCCTTTACGCACTAATTCGTAACATGAAGCTCATGCCTCATACAGCACGGACACAAAGACAGACACTCCACTCAAAAGCACTAAAAGGGCATGTGATCTGCTGGCCTCCTTGATATTGTAATGAGTCTTCTTGGTCTGCTAATGTGCTCATAAGTATTCATTACCGAAGGGTAGACCTCAAAGCCTCCACAGCAAGTGGGCAAATGGTTCATGCTGAAACACACTGGCGATCAATGGAAAAGCAGAATATTCATAAACATCCCTTAGTGACTTGCTCTACTCTCACACTTACTACAAACCTACAAAACTGGACTGTTTTCACTTTCTGTTCCCAAGGTTCATAATAGCTCTTTGTTCTCTTTTATAAAACATTCTGTTCTTTGACTCAATCTCCAAAGAACATAGGTTCATAATTACCTTAAATTTATCATTATTTAAAAATGCAAATGGGAAAAAATGGTGCTTCTTTGCATGTTATGAATCATTTGGTTTGAGGCTTTCTCTCTACAACTCCTGAATATCTTACATAAGAATTAATCACTGTACTTATATTTTAATTCTGAATAGGGGCTATTTGGAATTAAAATATATGTATAGCGATGTTTTTTATGGTCCCACCTGTTTAAGCATGCAACTTGCGTTTGCTTGTTTCTACAGCATTAACCAGAATGCATTTTGAAAAGACTAAAATTTATTCTTCAAAACAAGGACAGACTGTGAACTGTCACATCTGATTTATTAGTAATTCTGTCTCCTGGCACTTTAGCTTCCTAGTGTAACAAGACAAGAATATGTGGAGTAGAATAATTATTGTTTTGCTTATCTGTAGCTGTCTTTACAGCTGCCTCTGGTAATGGCCATAAAATTCATATTCAAACTAATAACATGTAAGCTTTTGTTGTTTTTGTTCAAATCCTTCTGTTTTGAAGGGCGATGCCACGGAGAGTTGCCCTTCTGTTCCGAAGGAGTAAAAGAAGCAAAATACAAGTCAGAGCACTTACTGCCCATTTCATTGTAAGACGTGAGCTATGTTTAATTTGAGGCTAAGCAATGGCCTGTGGCCAATTTATTTCTATATGGCAATTAGTAAATTCCAGTATTGCTTTAACCAAAAACAATGCAACTTTTCAGAATGAGTATATTGTTAACAGTATTTGCAATTCAGCATTCAATGCAGGTTTTCTGCATGCTTGTATGTCATGTGTAAATGCAAAAACACACAAACATACACACACACACACACAAAACACACATAAAATCATTTACATTCTAAGCCACTACCCAAGAATCACCATGTGGGAGATAGGTTCCAACACTCCAAGAGTAGTGAAGGGAAGGTTTTTTTGGGAGGAGTAAAACTTGTGATGAGGAGGAAAGATATAATATTTTTTCTTGAAAAGTAGCTACAGTAGAAGACTGTTGGCAAATGTGTAATCAGCAAAAATCTGAACGAGAAGTTGACCTCAAATGGAACACTAAGACATTCTTCCAGACTGAGGACTAATAACAGTGTGTCGCTAACTTGGCCAGGCAGCTATTCAGTAATTATCACATTCATTTCAAGCTCATTATTGTGCTAGCTGTAACTTTCTTCAATCACGTACCCATGTTTGTGAGGAAAACTGTATTTGAAAATGTGATGTCTGTTCAGAGTTTTGGGGAGGTCGGATGCAAAGAACAGATTCACTGCAGTGCAGAATGACTCATACAATTTATATAGCACTTTGTGGATAATAGATGAGAAATAGCAAACTACAAAGCACTCACTTGGATAAAATGTACCCTGCAGTTAGTGGTGATGGAGCCATTAAATGACTTATTAAATTCTCTCAAGAGTCTCAGTTGTGTAAAGCAATACTTCTGAGTTGAGCTGACATAAAA
Source organism: Psettodes erumei (assembly GCA_016785225.1). Taxonomy (NCBI): domain Eukaryota; kingdom Metazoa; phylum Chordata; class Actinopteri; order Pleuronectiformes; family Psettodidae; genus Psettodes; species Psettodes erumei. Next base: position 677,980 of record JAFBJZ010000738.1, on the reverse strand, counting down.
AGGAAGCCATAATTCTTTTATAAGTTGAAAAATAAGGCAACGAGAATGTGATGACAACCGGCAGAAAACAAAAAGAGAGTAAAAGAAAGGTATTGGTTTGTGCTTGGGTGTTTGCAAGCGTATGTTTGCGTGTGTGCACGCACATGTGCTTTTCTGTTTGTGCACCTCTGACATTTATCTGTGCGGTTTATCCAAAAGCAATCTGCCCTGCTGTTACTGAGTTCAGACAAATAGGCACTGCTGTCCAAAGTGCTGCTGAAATACAACACATAGCATAACACAATGCCAAAGCAGTAGGCAGATAATGTCAGCCAGACATCTAAATGTAATTCTCTTCAAATAATGTGACACTGAACCAACCCATAACCCAATTGTTGCTGCAATTTAAGAATAGTGTCTACACAATGCAAAATCCAAAAGCAGAGGAGTTTGATAACACACACACACACACACACTGAAGCATGTTTGTACACATGTACTGATGCATGCACATTGTGTGTGTACTTGAGGTACATGTACACACAGACAGTGGTAAAAATGAGATTGTTCAAAAACACACTGTAATTCAGTGTGGAAGACAAATGAAATCCTGTCAGTTCTGCAAAAATCTTATGAGGAAGGTTGGTTTGGCAAATATTACTCGTCATCTACCCTAGGAAGAGCATGGATTCAGAGATTTTTGGATATCCTTGTTTCCTGTCATGAAATGGAATATACAAAATCAGATGAATTAGTAAAATAATTCCTCACATCTTGAAAACCCTGAACTTCAAGTTACCTTCATATGAAAAGCACATGTTCAGTGCAACCTAACTACTGTGAAAGAGTAATACATGTGTACTGTGTATGCACCAAAGCTTGGTGCTACAGTAGTCATTAGAGTCACTTTAAGCTACCCCTCTCTTCCCTTCTCATCTCTTCTTCCTCTCAGACAGTGTAGGCACTAATGGAGTTTAGAATAGACCTGAGGGAGAAGAGAAAGGGAGGACGGGAAGAAAAGAAGGAGGGAGAGAGGAAAGACGAAGTGAGAAAGAGTGATGAGAGAGTGGGGATCATTAGAATCAGTATTGGTACTTATATTAGCACTGGGATTTATTTTGGAAACATAAGCATTAGTATTCTAATAAGTTTTATTTATCCTTAACAGAGGTTTGTCTCATTAATGTTTGCACCTCTTTTATTAAGAAGACTTTCCCGGGGGTAAAAGGACAACAGTTCATACTTGAGGCAGACGCTCATTAAAATAAGTGGAACACTCACATTATTGCACAAGATGAAGGCATAAATGGAAATTTGGGATAAGTCGACATCTTAAGGAAGGCAAAAGGGGGATGTGCACAAGTAGAGCAGTGTGAATGAATCTGTGTGAGGGAGGAAGACAGAAAATAAAGCAAAGCAAAGAAGAAGAAATGACAGAAAAGAGACAGGAGAACAATCATGTGATAAAAGAAAGACACAAAGACAGTGTCACTGTGAATTAAAGACAGACTATTGATCTTATTTAATAATACATTTGTCAAAACAAGAGGAGCAACATCTACACACACACACACACACATCCATCAAGTGGCCCACCTCACAGCAAGTATCACTGCAAAAAAAAATTAATTTACCATGTAGCGCAGAAATCACATTTTCAACTACACCCAAAGAAATCAGAAAGACAAGAATCAAAAGTTGGGAGACCGAAAAAGAACAAGAAAACCACAGAAGGAGAAACTAAGACTGTGAGAGAGAGAAGGTGATGTGTCCCAGGTGTGTGCTCTATCCTCAGCAGTAGTTAGGAGCAAGGCACGGCAACGCCTCAGCCATCCGTCACCATGGAGATAACAAGCTGTCAGGGCCAGAGAGGATCATGGGCCACAGAGGCCGGTCACTCTACTTGAACACCACAGGAGCCAATCAGAGAAGATGAGAGAGTGAGATAATGTGAAGAGAATGATAGTTACTGGCATCAAGCTCTTCAGTGGAAAAAAGAAAGAGATACAAACTGCATGGAACTGACAGTCAGAGAGGAGGATGACAAGAGAGTTGCAAAACCTGTGAGAGCGGCTGTACAACACTAATTTTGGAGATAGACAGGGAAGACGTGGAGAGGAATGGGAAAGAAAATATAGTAAAGTGCACGCAATTGTAATGATGTTTAGATGAGTAGAAAAAAGGAACTGTGCCCAGAGTCATGCATCAATCAGTGCTCCACTTCTAAACAAGTCACGCACACATCCCGGCACATTTCCCTTTCTGAGCTGTATGCTGCAAGTAATTACCCTTGCATTTCCACTTTGAAAATACAGCTTAAAAATGCAACTATTCACTGCGCCTACTTTGCAATTATAAGTACAGTTCGGGAGTCTGAAACAAGTGCAGAAAAAGTGCAACTGTGGAAGAATATTGTAGACAACACAGTACCTTCAGATAAGTCAGCACATAAGAATCGCGATAAACTGCTATCTATCTTTGTCTGTGAATCTAGCTGACAGTTAGGTTTCACTGAATGCAGTTATTTGTGGAGTATGAATGACCTGACATGTTCTCATCTTGGTCCGAATAGTAATGCATTAATTACACTGATTATGGTCACAATGCAGCTGTCTGACTGGACGCGATCCACTGTAGACACTGAGAATCATAGTTGTTTCTTTTCTTCTACTGTTCTAGGTGAGATTCTGATGCCATGCAGTTAGGAGCAGATATAACACTACCTATATTTATACATGTATCTGTCAGCTGAGGAAGAAGAATAACTCGGTTGCTTTACTTTAGTTTAAAAAAAAAGAAAAAAGCAATACAATATTGCAGAAACACTCTGTTACGAGTCCTGCATTCAAAACTGGCCCAGTGCAGAATAGAATATTATTTTACTGACTACAATAATTGATTGTATATGTTTTAGTAATAAAAACCTGCAAAGTAACAACAAAACAAATCTATCAGATAAATGTAGTCCTCTGAAATACAGTGCAGCAGAAGTATAAAGTAGCATGAAAGGGAATTACTCCAGTAAAGCATCTCAAAAAAGTTCAGTGCTAGAGTAATTGCATGCATACAGTTTTATACATGTACCAGAATACTGTAGTGTGCAGATTTGTGCCTGTAAATGTACTATAATGATTCCATCAAAAGGTGATTGTACTGGGACGCACATCTGAACCGCTCTCAGATTGGAGCAGAGTGGAAGGTGTTACAGTGCGGATAAAGCTAAGCAGGGTAGATTCAGCACAGTTTATGATGACCTGCATACATTAGCTGTCTATACACGTGCACTACTATGATCAATGTAGATCTCTGACTTTTAAAAAGACTGAGTGGAGGAAGAGGAAAGAAGATCAGCGAAATCATATCAAATGTGTGTTAATATTTATGTCAAAAGGGGTGATAAGATGAGATGAATAAACTGAAAACAACAAGAGAAGTAATGGGCTGTATCCATATTGTATGATATGTACAGAGTGTAAGTGTGCACTTGAAAGAACAAGAACAATAGAGAGCAGGCGAGGAAGGAGTGTGTGGGGTGCAATATAGAGCGGGGCTTTGGGTGTTGTGCTGCAGGCAAGCGTGGGAGAACATTATTGTGTGTGTGTGTGTGTGTGTGTGTGTGTCACTGAAGGACTTTCACACCCATTGAGTGGTGGACAGACTTATTGATCTGAAAAGGAATGGTGAAACAACCACTTACCCCCCCCCCAACACACACACACACACACACACACACAAGCAAAAAACTGAAGATGTGAAATGAGGCCATCATCACAGTGTATTTCATGAGCAAAGTCTCATGAAAATGACGTGTGCTCATATCTGGTCAGCACATTGCAGTACAACATATCTATATATACAGCACTGTCTACTTTAGTACAATCAATACACACACATACACACACCAAGAATGGATACAAATTGTTGTTCCAGCGCACCAAACATCAAACACCAAGTTCCACCACAGAGTGGCGCACACAGAAACACACATCCTCCAAGTCCTTCACATGTAAAAGGCACAATGCCTGTGGATATACTGCACTCCCCACACACACATGTGCACCCTTTGGCAAGCTTCCAAACTGTCTGACAAAAGTAACACTAACCAGCATGGTGACCGAAGTGTGTGCACATGCATTTGTTTGGCTCTAGAGCTGAAGAAACTCACCTCTGCTCCAGCAGTAACAGCTTCCATCATTTTCACCTTCCTCGCACTCACCTTATTTTTTTACACTCTCTCTCTTTCTCACACACACACACACACGGATGTGTCTCTCTTCTCTGTGTTTTAACATGCTTACGGTGTCTGCCGCCATGGGTGTCCAGCCACCGATGAGCTTCAGTAGAAGCTCAGGTGATGTGAAATAAGATTTGGAGCGTATATGTGTACATGGTGTGTGTGAGCATCAGCATGCTTGTACCCTGTGGCTTGGGGCCAACTGAGAATAGCAGAGCTCTACCATTAGAAAGCAGTCTAAAATCCCTCTGAAACCTCTTTTCCCCTCAAACATCAAAGACGGAGTCTGAAAAGCAAACAGAAAGTCTCTCTGTCCAGTTTTGTATGTCTGACTGCCTACACTCCTGACCCCTCCAACCATCATTAATTCCCTCTCTTTTATTTCCATACTTTACTTTTCTCCTGTCTCGGTATGACATTTGGTAATTTTAAACTTTGGTTCATAAAGACAAGCATGTGAAGGTAAGAGGAAGTTGTAACTGAATTCAACTTTTTAAAGTAATAACCTTTTCTTTTTAAAAAACCATGGCAAGGTGAAAAATGTGATATGTGCATATTGTATTTAATTCCAAATTCTGTCATTGTCTCATTGTAGTTTTAAAGTATTATAGTTAAGTATAATAAGTATCATCGCTGCCAAAACAGTATGACAAAAACTAATAGTGTAAAAGAGAAACCAGAGAAAACCATTTCCGGTCACTACTGCCTCTTACTTAAGCAGTTCTGTCAAGCATACACTAAACCATCAATGTATTTAGTATTACTTATGTAGTGTTTCATTTCTAAGTATGACTCTTGCCTGAATGTACCTGATTACAGTTCAGTGGAAATACATATTCAAGAGAAAACAGCATAACCTGGCATTCACTGAATGTCCTCGAGCCAAACACCAAGCTTATACTTGATTAATTTCAAAAGAAATGGTTTGCAGAGCAGAGCACAATTGCAACCTAAAGTACTTGCGCAGTGCTATTCAACAGAACATACAATACTGCACCTGCTCCACAATGCAATTTTAAGCGAACAATATCTTTTAAAATGCATTAGCTTAATAGCAGTGAGTAAAAAAGCTGGAGAGTAAATAGGACCATATCCATATTGCACTTAGATATAACCATGCCCCCCCCCCCCCCCAAAACACACAGACACACACTTTGCAGCAGTCTGATCTCGTGTGTCCCCAATGGGAAAGGATCATCCTTAGTCCCACTGCCATTGTCAGTGAAGCCAGCTTGTTCTGGACACTAGCAAAAACCATACATACACACTCACACACACAGACACACAGACCCACAGACACACACAAATGTGCACATTCAATTCTTCAAGCACTGGAATGCTGATCACTGCAGTTGTAGTTGTATAAGGTTGTCAAACACACTTACTTTGAGACGTCTGTCAAACTGTGGAAAAAACACCAGATAAAGAAGTGAGGTTCAATGTGGGGGGGTCATAGTCAAGATGGATGAAAATGTATACAAAAGAACACAAAACGCAGAGAGAAGATATTACAAAGAAGAAAAATTGCAACTCTGCAAAAGTGGGAGATGGATAAGCAGAAAAAAGGCTTTTATAAAACGAAGGTCTGGATAACAAGGGGCAGGAAGCACCAATTGTGGATAAGGAGATGAAAGCACAAGGTGAAGGAGTGGGAGGAACTGACTGCTGTATGAAAGGTGTGCCCACGAACAGAAGACGTGAAGAATGATGGGGGTGATTTATAGAAAAGGGGGATTAATGAAGCCTTGGGACTTAAAAAAAACACTTAGGGAGTTCTGATGTTTTTGATAACAGTTACAAGGGCAACTTCATCTGTAAAACTGAACATGTACTCGGAGAAGATGTGTGAGAAAAAGAGATGAAAATTAAGGGATAAAGTAAAGGTTATTTTGAAGGTCAAGGGAGCCACTTCTACCAGTGAATGAAAGGATATGGGCTGGAGACCATACGGATGCACCAGTTGCGAGGGCAGGTGGTTTGCTTGAGGCAGAAAAAGACCACAGGCGCAAGCTCCGGGAAGGGCACCACGAGAGTGCTCAGGTCGCTGCCGATACTGACGTCATCACCCGGGCCGACTTCCTCGATGATGTCATCAGCCTGCGCCGAGCCGTACTCCTCACTCTGCCCTGGCACTGCCGAGGAAATGCTCCCCAGCGGCACAGGACACTCCTTGCTGGTCATGGCAGCCCAGCCGAAATCTGAAAGACAACATGGGTTGACAGTAGGATTAGACGAGTGAAGTGATTTTTCACATTGTCTGATGCGCCACACACTTGAGATGCCTGTTTTGATTCAATAAACATGCAGTATTTACACGTGTAGCGAGTAAGTAATAATTGAACGTGTATATTTCATGTCGGTTTGATTGGACAAACAGCTTTTGGCGATACAGTCACTCCCACAGATCAGTAACCCACAGCCATGTCATAACACAACTCACAGATATTTAGTGCTTGTTGTTTTCTAGCCCCAAGGGCCCATTAGTCTCTTGCTGTCTCTTTGCCCCGCAAAAGCAAATGCTCTTATCATAAACTCACTTGTCTGCATAACAGAACGCTTTGCTTAACAATTACCTCTAACAATCCAGCACACAGAATGGTACGAAAGCTGAGAGTAAATCAATGGCAACAGTCATTACACATTCATTGACAATTCATTTAGCCCCATCACAGTGTTGACGGAGAGGAAATGGCTTTCCATCTCCTACCACTTAGCTCATGAATAGATTCACTTTAATCTACAAGGGTCGCACAAAGACAACGTTTTCAAACTGCATCTCCAGAATCATCTTTGCAAACATGCTGCTAAAAGTCTTACTGCATTCAGAATGCCACGGCTAGATTTTTAACTAAATCCAGAAAACTACATTAAATAATTGGCTTCCCATCCATCCTAGCTCAGACTTTGAGGTGCAGTTGACAATGTGCCCCTTCATACCTGTCTCTGCTCCTTAAACTTTATATTTCATCCTGTACCGTTGTCTGTCCCCATAGTTGAAAATAAGTCAGCTAGCTGCAGAGCCCTTCCTGTAGAACTTCTTCCCTGCTGACATTACACACTTCTTCGAGGCATTTAAATTTAAAACTCAGCCTGGTACCCTTTACAGTGTTCTTTGTGTCAGTCTCGATGAATACATAAACCTTGTACATCCACCTAGCAGACACAGTGTCTCTGTGCTGGACCACTGACCCTCCTGAGACCTTTCTCCCTCACCTGGCTGTCACTCCCTCGAATGCATGACTGCTCTATGCCGCATGGTCGTGTGCAAATGTCCCTCCCTATAATCGCTAATTTGACATACTGTATGCATAAAATACGAGCATCTACAACATGAGCAAGTAAGTACAAACACGCATGTGTAGGTGTGGTTTCCTTTATGTACATCTGTGTGTGGACGAGTGTTTGCTGGCGTTATATCCTACAGTAGAATTACAGTAGAATTAAGGATCAGTGGGAGAGCAGACATTTATTCTTACAGGTTAACGATATTAAAGGCTATTCATTACAAGCTAAGAAAATGGGGCAGTAGTGATTTAGTAGCTGGTATCTCTCAGCTCCAGAGCTAATCCTCTGACGAGATGTTAAACCACGTGGAGATATCACAAACGTTAGAAAAGGGAAAGTCACCCACCACACACAGTGGCACACTGACATGTTGAGTCTCTCTCCCTCTGCCTAATAATCATCTATTAGTATACCTGTGTATCCATTTATTATACCCAGTACATACAAATAGATGCTGTCTCTCAAACCAGGCCATTGTTTTGCCTTTCCATAATTGGCCTTTTAAATTAGCTTTACCATGGCAACAGCAGCTTCCTGTGGAGGAAGGAAGTTTATTCTTACTCTGCTGTGTTTTATTTCCCATGACAAAGCTTCTTAGAGACACCCTGCAGCTATTACCGGCGACTACAATTAAGAAGAAGACAGCTTTGCAGAAATGGTTGGAACGTGTGTGTTCTGTTCTCGATGCCATTGTCTATATATACACACACACATTCACACACACTGTATATTTGTGTGTGTTTGGTAAAGACAGTAAAAAAAATGATAAAACTCTTTCTTCAATTCTCTGCATCTCCTCCTTTACTCCAACTCTCTTCTCATAATATACCTGCATGCTAAGTAAGGCTACTCTCAGCGTGTTTTTTTTTTTTTGCGTATGATGATGGCGAATGAATAAAGTGTATGACCCAGTGTGTGACACAAAGAGAGAGAGAAAGAGAGACCCTCAGTGCCGTGTTAGCAGTGACACACACACAAACATGTTCACACTTTCTCAACATGCACACTCTCGCACATTAACACCCCTAATTGGGGTAGTGGATATACAGTCACCCATTTAGCTGCACCATGAGCTAAAGGCTGTGATGAGCCATGGAAAAAAACTTGCTTTGCCCCTCCCACACACACTCAATGCGACAGTCTCAGACAGACACAGGAAGAGGCTGGATAGAAAACAAAAACAAAAACATTCTGTGGATCCATAAGGGGGTTGAGCAACGGTCTTCTTTCAGTCATTTCATATTGCCAGTTTGAACACAAAGGATTTGGGCAAATAGTCTTTGCTGCATGTTTACTCTGAGATCAAAAATCACACCTGTTGCCAATCAAACAAAAAGGCTGTGTAAAAAGAGGTTGCAAGTGACACACAAGGTTATACACACACACACACACACACACAAACAGACACATATCCATACATAAATACAAGGAGGTCCTCTACTTCTACCCTTACCCACAAAAAACCAACACCCACAACCAAGTTCTACACCGATACCAATAAGCACTAACAGTAAGGCTTGGGTTAGGAACTGACAATCTTCAGCACGACAATCCAGGACCTTTACAGGTAAATGAACTGTGTGTTTATCAAACCACTGGTGCACATGATTATAGATAATCACTTTAATCAATTGACTGAATACTACCAGGACTCTTAACTGAAACCTTCCTTAGACTGGATATTGGCAGAAGAATATCTTAACATAACAGCAACAATTACTGCACAAATTCATATGGCAAGGTGTCAGCAATAATAATACAGCAATAAAAAAATAAAATCATGCATTGTACTATCCCCATGTTTAAAGTCAGCTGTATAGCTTTGGAGAGGAGCCCAAATCTACTATGAAAAATCAAGATGTCTGGGAAAGAACTGATACAGTATCTGACACATTGTAGCACATAATCCTCAGTTTCTACAGGGAGAGGTTATTAAAAATTCCTCTCTCTAATGTTGCATTATGAGTTTCAGAAGTTATACAAAGTGTGGTGTGGAAAGTTGCAGGGGAAGATTAGATGTATTTTTTTGAGTTTTAGTTTTCTTCAGCAAAATACAGCTGGTTTGGAGGTGTGTATCTGTGTGTGCGTGTGTGTGTGTGTGTGCGTGTGTGTCAGGTGATTTGGGGCAATGCTGAGCCCAGCACAGCACTCACAAGACAGCCAGGGATCCGACTGTCACACCAACTTAACACAGCGCCCGTTCTTAACATCTCTTAAATTCTTTCTCTAGCTGTGTCAAAACACGGTGAGGGGAACACAATATTATCGCTCAGGAACACACACACAAGTGCGCGCACGGTCGCGTGTGACTGGCCTGAAAAATGAGCAAGAACATTGGGCGTATGAGAAAACACGGGGCAGATCCCTGATGATTGGAACTGTCCCAGATGCGTGAGCGTGTGTGTGTGTGTGTGTGTGTGTGTGTGTGTGTGGGAAGAAACATAATGCACCATTGGACCATTCAGACACAGACAGTGGCTAATGCTATTAGAATCACTTCAGGGCAGGGATCCCTTGAGAGCACAACTTAGGCTACACGCCCTGTGCACAAAAACTACACACACACACACACACCCTGTCTCATCAGATATGTCAGGCAATGCTTCATCCTGTGACCTGAGACAAACTAACTTTGGCACCTATTGCTGAGTGATCTAAACAACACATTACTTGTTACTGAGGCTATCGATATATCCAGTGAGAGAGGGTATGATGTATTTAGAGACTAGCAAGTGACAGGGGAGCCAACGCTGAATGAGATGGCTGGCTTTTTGACAGCATTATAAAATGGCCTCCTAAAATATGATAAATGTGATTCTCGCATTATGGAGATGAACATAATTCCCCAGTCGGCACATTACCTTGTCAAGTAAACTTTAATATGTGTAGTTTAGGGCCACTGTAATATTTAAATATGTCAGTTTAAAAGGACTCCTGAGAATGATGAAACACATTCATTGCACATTCAAAAAGGGTTTTGATAAACTTTACCGCTCAAAATAATCACTGCCTCGCCATTTAGTTTCATTGCTCATTATATATTCTGTAACAATTGCGTGATTGTCTTATTCAGAGTTACACCACGTGTCTACTTTCCAAATTACACCATCCTGGCTCCATGTCTTCCCAGCACCACAAAATAAGGACCCATAACAGGAAATTTCCTGAGAATAAAAGCTTCAGAAATATAAAAAGGAGGTGGGGCTGGGAGAGGGGGGAACTGAAATCAGCATCACTGTCCCAGGCACCGTTGCTGGAGTTGGGCAGCTAGGATATTTCGAATATTTCTCCAAAGAAAGTAAGTGAGGCACAGAACATGCTGCATCAACACTATCTGTGACAGGCTGTCACAGGGCAGCATGCACAGGCTTCAAACATTTAAAAGCTTGGCGGTTTGTCAGATTTTAGTTACAATAAAGAGTTCGGCATGCTGCATCAACAGAGCTGAGTGTCACAGGATAAACAGAGCTGAACTGAAGGCAAAAGTATATTAATGCTAAAGGTTTTTATGGAAATTCCAAATTCCACTGTATTTTGTTTCAAAACTACAGTAAGACTTAAATGAGCAAATCTGAGCCCTCAAAAAGCCTCTTACATGTTTTACTGTTCTTCATTGGCTTATGGTGCAATAAAAATGAAGGAGACTTTTGGGAAACATTGTTCTGAACACTGTTGGTGCCACTTAGCTTCTTATAATGAGGAGAAAACACAGTTATCAGTGTGCACAAAGCCTTGCCCTACACCAAACCTAATGCTGGAGACATTCTCAAATTGCATAAAACAACACCCAGCTGACTTCTTCTTTACCCTTTCATCTTATTTATGGGTTACACAAATACATTAATGTAAGGCGACATATAATTCCTACACAAAAGAAGGATTAGTTCCACTCTGCATCACCAAGAAAAGTATTTATGGCATATGTCTAATTTGTTCAGTTCAGTGTCATTTGTGGTTGAAGGTTCTGTCCTGAAATGGAATTTTAAAAAATCCACAAACACTGCAGTGAAATGGGTTGTTAACCTGCAGCCACAGGCAGAAACTTGAAGGTATTTCCGTTGGTAGGTGACATATGGGTGTCAGACCCATCTCCTGCTTCTACCAGTCTTATCATGACACAGCAGAATATCCAAATTGGCCCAGACATTTGTTATGGATCACAGACCAGCCGAGTGGGCATATTTACCCCTAACAGCTCTGTGAAAAGGTGACTTCACTGGTTCACTTTGAAATCACAGTGCAAAAAAAGTATCTTGGAATGCATGTGACGTCATGTTTTATATAATATTTCAGTGAATCAGGCAGCTCCAGTTTGGAGCAGGGTGTTGATGCTGTTACTAATGTGAATCAACACCAAACTCTCCGCAGTGTTGTTACATCTTAAGAAGTTTTGAATCCAAAAGCAGACATTCACCGAGGCAGGTACACAGGTGGGATATTGAATGTGAATGGTGAAACATATCAGGATTTTACGGAAATTCTTGATGCAAAAGCATTAAAATGCATATAATCCATTCATACTCCATCATGCTTCCATGCATCAACAGTTAAAATATACCATCCTCTCAGCTAAAGCAGTTTACATTTTAAACCTCTGGAGGGAACCGACAGCTCGACTATGTATGTTGTCAAATCTAGTTTTTGGTCTTCACAGCAATTAACTGTTTGATCTGAGGAATGGATGAAAGAGTTCCTTTGATTCTTCTTTAATCTTGATTCTTCCTTTTGGAATTTTAAATTTCCAGTTTCCAGTTGAGTTTCTTAATCTGTCTTGAGTTCTACCCCCCTCCCCAAACACACGCACAACCACAAATTTTCTCATCTTTTTTTCGGTTACTTTTTCTCTCCATGTCTTTCTGCGCTACCATTATCCTTATACTTCTTTGTCTTTTCCTATAATAGTCTTGCTCAGTCACTCCATCCCTCTCTCTTTCTGAACAGGATACTGAGCTCATGTGTCAGAAATCATCTTTGGAGAGTGGCTGACAGTGGATTACACTGAAGCAGTGGCCCCATCAGCCTAATCTGTTTTAACAGCATTAGCTCCAGCCAAGCAGCCGAGATGATCGTTGTACATGCACAGTATGCGAGGATATTGAGCAAATCTTTGTGTCTTTCAGTCTGCATGAGTGTTCTGTTATGTAAATCCTTTTTTAACATTGTAACATGCTAATTCAATATTTGCTTGGCAAAGAGGTTCAGAACTATTGGCAATAGCATTATGCTACCAGCTTTTAAGTTTGGGTCATGCTATAGTTCAAGTGTAATGCAACAGGTGGCAGGAGGACACATGGGCTGGGCATTGAGCTGGAGAGAAATAAATGGCCTTGATTCTACAAATCTCAACAACATTCTTCCAAACAATATTCCGTCATACATACAGGAGTTAAACTGGGTTGATATCTGGTGACCAAGGCTAATACTGACTAAGGCTAAAGCATATGATTCACATCATTTTCATATTCATAAAACCATTCAGTGACCCCTTGTGCACTTCCATCAGGATAGAAACGTTTCATCTTAGGATAAAAGTGATCAGTCAGAACTGCTTTGCATTGAGTTATGACCCTTTCCTCACAGGGTACAATACCAGCACAGCTTAACAGAGCCATCAAATCGCCTCACTGTAGGGGTCAAGCATTTAGGCCTGTACCATTGTCTCTGCCTCACATGCACACGCCCACTTGTCAAGAATATGGTGACGGATGACACATTTGACCATGTAACCTTTTCCCACATCTCTGGTGACCAGTGTCTGTGGTTTATGCACCACTGAACTCTCAAATATGCATTCATCTTTGTAATGAGGGGTTTATCCACTGCAGCCCTACTATAATATCCCCCACTTTGTAATTGTCAATGGATTGTTCCTGGTTTCAGAGTCTGATCACGTCCCGCATTGACATTCTCAGTCACCTGAAGAAGAGTTGCTATTCCTCAGGTGACTATACATCTCACTAATGCGCAAGCATCACAGTCATAAAATGTTCACTGTCCACCACAATTTCCAACCCAATTCACTGAGATCCAAATAGATCTAAATGCAGATGTCACTTTAGTCACTATTCTTAATGAAAGACTTCCCAGCTAAAAAGTCTTTGTTGCTGAAGCTCTTGCCATTTATGCACCAACAATGAACCTGCTTTCATAGTCACTTAAATCTTTTCCTCTCAGCCATCTTGATACAGTGATTGGAGCACGATTGTATGTTACTAGTTTAATTGTACAATGTAGTGCACTTGCTTGGAAGCATCTGCATCCATTATGTTTCTCCACTCATTCATTGAGGCTTTTCCTTTAATTTGTCACGTCCCCACCATACTGCTTGAATGCAAAAATGCAGTCTCAAAATGACACCATACATGTCTAAAAGCTATGGAATTCGTTTCTGTCTGGACATTTTGTTTAACATGATCCACGATGAGAGCAGGAAACTGCAGAGGACAGGAAGCAGAGTGAATGATCCACACATGAAAAACTCAACTCCTGTCACAGACTGGCTATCAGCACATTTATTATCATCTCTGATGTGCTGATATGTGTCTCAGGGTAATAGATGATGGGGTGGGGGGTTGTGCCTCCATGCTTAGTGGAAGATTGTGTGCACAAAATCTGGCGCATTATTGACTGATTTATTACTACAGTTATGAATTTATACCCCTGCCTCCCAACACAAATCCATACTGGGGATGGAGGGGACTTCCAGTAATGCAGCCAATGATTTACTATTAGACCTCTGGCTGTCATTCTTTCACCCTGATAAATGCCACGTGTGAGGCAGAGAGAGCTCATATTTGTAGGCACTGCCAACTAAAATGGTCAATTTCATTGGCTGACGTATGAGTGCATCTACTGGAGACTGTCAGCTTTGGTGAGCGCATGTGTTTCCAGCTCCAAACCAGATCAAGCAGTTGTCTGTTCTTTGCTGACTACACTGACAGTGACAGAGGGACTGAGGACAATCAATTCACATCAGGGACAGGCTGCTGCACAGCTGCAGGTGTTCATATAATGTGTGTGTAGTTTGTCTGAGTGCATGTGTTGTCTATGTGTATTCGTGTGTGCGTGTGTGTAAGAGAGACAGCGTTCCTGCCGTCCATCATGACAACACAACACAACATAACACAACACACACATGAGGGAGCTACTAAGTAACAGTAATGAGGATAGTGGGTACCATCATTGTCACAGGTGTTCCTTGGTTGGCTAGATGCACTATTATCTTCCTAATTCAAAACGCGACTGTGTGATTGCTTTTGAGGGGCTTTGTGAATTGGTTTTAGTGTGAAGCCTTTCAGCCTCCCTGAAGAGGGAGGCTGAAACTAACTTACTTGTTAACATGTGGCTGTTGTCCAGCATCTCTTTCTGTTGTAGGGGACACAGCTGTATCCTGTTCCACTTTGTTGAATTCTGTATAAAGTTACCTAAAAGCTTCAATGTCTCAATCAATACTGTTTAACATGGGCTTTGCAAAGGAAAACAAGAAGGGGAGGAGAGGATCAGGGATGAAAAGAAGAGGAAATGATGGAGGAGGAGAAGCAATGACAGATCCATTCCTCTTTTTCCCCCTCTGTGGGGCAAAAAGCGTTGAGTTGAACATCTGTCAGGACTCCTTATCTGTTCTCCCCCTGTCTCTTCCTCTCCTTTTAGAAATCTCTTTTCCCCGTTGCTTTCATTCCCTGACAGAAAACTGCCATCCGAAGTTTGAAAACTCAGGGAGAAACAGTGCGAGGTGGCGTGCGTGTGTGCAGGCATATATTCGTGTATAGCTTTGTGTCTGTGCGAGACAGGGCATGAGACAAAGACAGCGCCGTGAGAACACAGAGAGAGCAGACAAAGCCTTGATATCGAGCCCGAGGAGGGAAGTCTGAGAAATGAGGGCTGCCTTGACAGCGCACGTATGTGAGCGCATGTCCATGTGTAACACGCGTGAGGTCTCATTATGCATGTTTCCTGCGCTAACATTGAAAAATACAGCATGTCTGTGTCTAAGTAGTATAAAAATGCCTGAGTGTTTGTGCATTTGTGTAGAGCGTATCTAATTAGTGATAACTCCGGCACATTATTTAGCAAGGGAGCAGCTATGATAAAAACAAGGATAGAGAAGTGTAGACGAAATAGAAGAGGGGCGAAATGGACAAAAAATGGGGAGAAAATTTTACGACATATCAAGATGGAAGCCTGTAAGCAAGAGTGACAGAAAGAAGTTGGGACATGAGAGGAGATGAGAGAGCAGAGGAGGTGGAAGAAAACCGAAGGCGATGGAGGAACGAAGGCGGGAAAGACAAAGACGGTGAGAGCTGAAGTGGTTCCGGACAGTGTCAGTGTAGTGAAGAATATTAGTGTGTACTTACTCACAGCCACATGCACACATATGATGCTTTAAAGGGGATATGTATAATATATGGATGTATAATGCTGATACAGAGGCATACACACTTAGGCAGTCTTTCAAAGAAACACCAAAGCCTGAATCCTTACCCATCCACTTCTCCCTTTTCTCTCTCCACACCTCTTCTCTCAAACCTTAAAGCTCACAGGAAGCCAAGCAGCTTCCTAATTACCTCATTTGCATAAACATGCACATTGTGCAAAAGGAAAGGAGGTGGGCTGTGGCTAGTGGAAGAGAAGGAGGGGGGCAGATCTTCACCTGGAGAAAAGAGGAGGGGTAACGTAGAGAGATGTAATTTTGGAAATAGAAAAGAAATAGCAAGATGGTTGCTGACGATGAGAAAACCATCAAAACTTCCTCCTCTACGCTGATGATATTTTGCTCTCTCTCACACCAGTTTTTCTTCTTTCTTTGTCCTCCTCTTCTTCCCTTTTTTAGAATTTGCTGTGTGCTGTTTATTCTGTGCTCCCTGCCTCCCTCTTTGCTTTTTGCTCTTTTTGCCACACTGTAGGTAGCTTAATGCCAACAGCCATTATTCTCCTCCTCTCCCACGTTGTGTCCCCAGCTCTCCTCCTCCACTTCCAGTGCTGTCTTTACCATCATTTGCCTCCCATCTCTCACATTCTTCCCTTCACCACTCCTCTCCTGCTCCCCCTCTCTTTCTCTTCTTCTCCTCCCTCTTTCACAGAGTGCTGTGTCAGGTCTTTTCACCCTCAGCAGTGTGAAATGAGATTTGAATATGGCTCTTGGAGCATTTGCGGCTTGCCCACACCCTCCACCCCCATCCACACACACACACACACACACAAAAAGAAAAGACCACTCATAAAGATAAAAGATTGTGACGCTACTTGAGTGCATACTCACACTTCAAGGGAGGGGAGAAGGAGAGTTGAGGCATGATGGGAGGAAGCTGGAGGAGATAGGAAGGATGGGAAGGTGGGGAGAGGACAGCAGAGGAGGGAGATGTTAGATGAGTGGATGAAAAGCTGCAGAATGGGCTGTGATTAGCAAGAGAAAACAACTGTGTAATGGATGAAAATGAAACACAAAAATGGACAGAATGGAGCGATGGAGAAACTTGAATTAAAATGCACTAACCTTCTTTGCATTTTGAATGGAAACCCTCCACTGAGGGAATGAGAAAGGCAAGAATTGAGAAGACAACTGAAATGAGCTGAGCATGAAATGGCAATGAAGTGGCCCCCTCTCCAGAGAAAAACAACATAAGAAGGGCCATACTTATGTTTTGTGTTTTGTGTGCGTGTGTGTGTGTGAGAGAGAGAGATTTCACATTTATGCTTGTGTGTAAGGTACATATTTTCTACAAGAGATAGTGCCTCAAACCTAAGCTAACAGAATATAAAACACATTGTTTTGACATGTCACATTTGTTCCAGGTAGGACCTTGTAATCACAAAATCACAAATATGAGACATACAAAAGCAATGAAATACACTGAAACAAACACATTTCATTTGAAACACCTCTTACATTGGGATTTGAAATGGTGAGGTTACCCATGCATAAGATGAACTATACATGAAGAATCATATATCCAATTTACCCATCTGGACCAATTAACTTAAAAGTTCAGGGACTTTGTATTAAGTGTATAATATTGTCAGTGGCATGGGCATCAAGGCTACAAAAATTACCCTGTTAACATACTTAAATTTCTACCATTAGAAAGTCCATTATCCAATTGGAATACTGCAGTATATACACAAATAGAGTGTAGTGTGTGTTTTGCAAACAGTCTGGCAAGAAAAAAAGGGCACTACAGAAACAGCCGGGTGGCGATGGAGGGATAGCAAGAGGCAGAAAGAACATTTTTCGTTGTTATGCATGGCTCCTCCCTCGATCCTCCTGTTATTATTTTGTTTTATCATGTATGTTGTCAGCTGCTCTAGCAGGGGATTGAGCAGAATGAAGTGGTTGTAACACATATCCGCGCACCTGGTCAAAATGTGCAGAAGTGCATATGATGACAACTTGAACACACATCAGCAGAACACTGCAGCTCCTCACACACAGTAGAAAATATTAACAGTCAGAAACACACTTGACAAAAGACTGAAATTTATCTCTCAGAGAGGGAAATGAAAGAGCCATTTGAACACATCTATGTAAGGGATGCATTAATTTTAAAAGGAAATAACAGGTTCATTTTTAACTGCATCAGTCACATTTCACTGCACATTTCTCCATCCCCCAGTCCTGCCTTTTACAGCTTCATGGCTTCCATATAATTCTAAGCAATGACCTGTTAATTTTGACTTAACCACATATAGGTCTAAATGCACATAAATTGCATCTACCACATTTAAAAAACTGCAGCTTAAAATAGCAGTAACCCTACTTCATTAAATCTGCATTGATTTCCATGTGATTTTGTACTTTTTTTACAATTTTCATATTTTTTAAATTATCATCTTTCACTGAAAATGCAAAACTTTAACAGACCATTGAAGGGAAGGAAATAGCTCACATGAAATCCTTCCTCTAACACGGAAAAAATATGAAAACACAGTCAATTCATATTTCATATCAACATATTCCAACATGCCTGCTGTCATTCCTGGCACATTCATGGTCTATAGAACCAGTGACTGTATGAGAAATGCAAGAGGTGTAAATGCAAGTTATTGTATGTGCACAATTGGTGGGTGGATGTGGATAGGCAGGATGGTGTGTGTAGTGTAGTAAAGGCTAAACATGGAGCACTGCAGAGGGAAATGCAGCTACGGTGGGAACATCTACTTTTTTGTGTTATTGTTAAATATTTAATCGCCCTCCTTACTCCACTATCTCTCAGTGGAGTCCGTTTCTGTTTCTATATCGTGCTCAAGACTCAAGGTTATCCTAAAAGACTCTGGAGGTTTGACTGGGTTTATTATAAAATCAACAGCAATGTTCGGCTCTAATCCAACAGCTCTAATCCATGTCCACTAAAAGTGACAGAGGGCAAACAAGTGCTATACATTGAAATCATCACATAGAAAATGTATTAAAATGACTTTTCCTGTGAAATTTTGCATGGAAAAATGCAAAAATCCATCTTCTTCCTAAATGCTGTCTTTGCCACTGGGAGAACATTCTGGTTTTGCTTGGCTGGTCTTTAATTTGAGTTGACGTGATGTGGTTGGCTGACTTTGGTGTTGAGGTCATATTAGTGTTAATGCGGTGCACAGGCGAGATGCAAGAGTAGGGTCGTCCTGCTGGCAACAGATTGATTTTAATGCGCAAATCTACCTCCTCTAATTCCCCACCCGAACTGTATTCACACGTGCTAAATTATTTACATTTCCTCTCCATCTCTCTCTCTCTCTGTCTTGAATCATTACTGCACACACATTTTGGTTATAGTGTTTTTGTGTCTACTGTTCCTTTCTCTCATTAAAACTCTTATTCATCCTGCTCTTCTAAATGTTGCTTTTCAAATTAAAATCTAGTGAATGGGAAGTTTCCTGGAATCAGCCCTCAGTAGGTATCTAACATGGTTCTTTTCTTTCAAATGCGCAGGGTCAGTCATTACTCACCCAATTAATCCTGATGAATACTTTTAATAATCATTGATTTATAAAGCACAACTCTCACTGTCCTTTTTCTCCTATGACTCACAAAACAAAGTGGTTCTTTCTGAGGCAGAAATAAATTTTGCAAATCTGACAGAAATGTCGTCATGCTGGCAAAGAAGGTCCTCTAATTTTGTAAGACAGCACACGACACTAACTGAATTTGAATGCATGTTGCAGAAAAGTAACCATATTAGCAAATAATGATCAAGTTTGCTGAGCTGCTAGCTAGCCCTTTCAATGGGTTCATGAAACTTAAGGGGAATACACAGTGTATGTTTTTGGTTTAGCATGTATTTTGTAATAACTATTATAGAATACTTAATGCTCCATACTGGATTTAATTTATTTGTGATGTGACTCAGCAGCAGCTAACTTGCCTGACAATAAGGGTCTTCTGAGGTAATGGTATCATTTGTCACTTTGTCATCCTGCTGCCAATACAGGTATTTGTCTACCTGAATATAATTAGCCTTCTGTGTGGGATTGTTGTGTCTCACCACACAGCTTTGATAATGCTGAACAAAATATCTCCATCACTTCCCGCGGACATTAACTTGCTAATCAGCCAAAGCAGATAAATCAGCCAAAATGTTAATCCCGCCAAATCCACAGTGATGTTTTCTCTTTTAGCCCCTAACAGAGGTGGGCAGCAGGAAGCTTCAGCCTTCCAGGAGGAAACTCAAGGTCAAATTGAGGTGCAGGAGACAGAGAGAGAGAAAAGCCTAAAAAAAAGATGAAGATGAGTGTTCCCAAGGACTCGGTAAGAGAGTAGGATTGAAAGCATGTGCCATACTGTGAGTGAAAAAATACTCGAGATATAACAGACAGGAGATTGTGAAAGCCTCCAAGGAGGATGGTTGGTGCATAGCTAGAGGGACAGGACAGGTTTATGTCGCTGACACTTGCACTGTGAGCAGAGCCCATCACAGTGCCCATTCATATCTATTTAGCTGAAGGCTGAAAAATGTGAACAAACTTTATGTAGTTCCAGTCAGCCAGCTCAAGATAATGAATCCTATTAAACTGTTTCACCACTGATGAAGACCATTTAAAACAGTCATCAGCTCCATCCATAAAATTAACAGTGAGATAAAGAAAGGACTTGGAAAGAAGTGGCATAAAGAGTTTGTGTTCTTTGCAAGTGCTTAGCGATCTTATAAGGTGAAGTCATGAATTAAAGAATGTGGGGGCAAAAATAACGGTACAGCATAATACGTTCTTCCATTGTGAGTGATTCTGTACCACTCCATTGTTATTTTACAATGCATTGCAGACAATAACACAGCAAAAATCCTTGTTTGTTTGCCTTTAGAGCAGTTTATATTGTTTCAATTATATTTACTTCCCAGTTGTACCTTTCATGTATTCGCTCCTAACTACTTAGAATGCAACCTAACTTGTATCATGCCACACACCTTGAAATTAGTGAGTTTCATGCTCAGGTTCTCATTTAGATGAATCATCTTTGTCCTGTTTGCTGTCTGTCTGTTTGTGTGTTACATAACTTAAGACACAGAGAGACTGCAGTGGATATTCAGATAGAAGGACTGAAAGTGAGAGTCACAGTAACCTTCTGCAGTGTCGATGGGATGAACACACAATTATTCCAGCTCATCGCAGTCCCATTGACCAAACCGTAGAACTGCAAGAAACAAAGGAGCCAACCATCATAAAACATAAAAGTCTAGTGGTAATGAACTTTGGCTTCTTTTAACAAACATAGAGAACAGAGGAAGTGATAAGCCGTTGCCGTTCAATCCTGCTTTTCTTTAAATGCCTTATTTAAATAAAGCTTTTCAAATTATAAGAGCCATAAGCTTAAAACCGACAATCTTACAAGAAGAAATTGTGTATATTTTAATGTTCATTCCTGTCTCTTTTTTTTTTACTTGAATAAATCCTTGTGGCTCTCTGCCTATCCTTTTAACACTATGAAGACATTTCATTACCACACTTATGCATTTGTGTTGTATTTTGTCACTAACTCAGTTGTTATATTGCTGTTATCTTTTCCTCCCATGATATTTATTCCTGAAAGTGTCCTGTTGCTTCACATTGCTAAAACAGTCCAATGCATCCACTGGGACAGCTTAGATTTAAACTTTTATGTGCCGGAGAAGAGGAAAAGAGAGACGGGTGAGACAGAGTGACAGTGAACAAAGAGATGAAGACAGTCAACTAGAAAGGAGAGTTTAAATATACAAAGAAAAAGAAAAACAGAGGAAAAGTTAAAAAGCAGGAAGGGAGAATAGCGGAAACAAAAAGGAAGAGGAGAGAAAGGCAGAGATATTGTGATAGTGGGAAGAGGCCGTTCTACACTGTCAGGCACCAGCTCCCTCAGGAGTGGTTAAATGCATTAGGGCTGTCCACCGGGAAGCAGCGAAGTGATTAACTGTACTTCAGCTTCAGGATGGAAACTAGTCAGGATTCAGTGCACACAGACACACACACACAAATACCTAATTAGATGTGGATTTGCTGATTAGATAGGATTAGTTAATAAACTGATAAGAAAGCACTTGACATTCCTGAAAGTGAGGAATTAATGTACATAAACACACACACACACACATTGAGGTTAGTATGACAACTACGGGAGATTGCATTATAACAGCTGCCTGATGTGGAATTAATAGATTAAGCTACATGTTTATTGGCACTAATACCTGTCGTTAAAAAAATGGAGGCAGCATCATTCAGAAAGTGAGTTTCATTCTCTGCATTTCTGAAAGTTCAAATAAGCTCCTTCATCCAGTCAGATAAGTTATGCTTGCAATAAAGACAACTGAAGACAGCTGAAACAGTATGTGGATATGTGAGTCTGGCTGGGAAAAAAATCTATAGAAATATCGATATTGAGAATATGTTTTCATTCCAAAATGAGTGATGCAAAGTTGGGAGGAAAGTATTCAGAGCCCTTGGCATTGAAATCACATTACCATAAGCACATACATCATTTATTAATTATCTGTATATTGTCTCAGGAAAGACCCAGTTCACGTGGTTGTCTGAGGCACCTGGGTGAGCGCTCTGCATGCCCTGTAAGTAATCCATGCACAGCTGTAGGCAAAACAGCATCAAAAATTCAATTACCCTGGACTTGCCAGAGAAAACTGTTGAGCAATGACCTTACATAAATGTCAAACATAAAGGTATGCAGTTTAACTTTACATAATACTGAAATTTCCCGCAAGACCAAATTCATCATGCAGCCTACTTGTCAAAGAGCTAGTGCCAGCCAAGAGGACTGAAGATGCACAGTGGGCTGTACATGTGATGTGGTGAGATGTCACCTTCATCCTTTGGCATCGCCCTGCATGACACTTACCACTAGAATATGAATGTACCATGAGATATAGCAGAATAGCACAGCTGTTGTGAGGCATTGTGACTTTGGATATGAAATCTTGAAATCTAACAGACCACTGAAGGGAAATTGATATTGAAACCGAGAAAATAGTGCAAAATACAGGTATTAAAATGTGAAAGTTATTATTCTTCAATTAAAATAATTCAATAAGCTAGAGAAGTGATTATCCCACGACTTAGTGAAACCACATTATTTTAATGACGAGGTGTTGTGACTGAACATAAAGCTAAATGAGTACAACAGACATTTTAGAGTGCATCTCAGTTTCTATAGAGTTTTGGCTAGTCGATGCTTTGGCCTGCGGCCTAGCTTTGTGACCCTAAGCTACTTCAGACTCCTGCCAACCATTAGCCAACACAAGCTGCTCCAGTGACGAGTGCAGCGTCTGCTCTGCTGATTGATTTACTGTAGGTACCATTCCGTGAGCCCCCCCCCCCCACACACACACACATGTCAAAGCAGATTTGACGAGATGGGCAACCACGGGTGAACACGAACCTATATGCTCTGTCAAAAGAAATTCTCAAAATGCACACATTCACACACATAATCCAGGGTGACTGAGTCAAATCATCCACAAAGACCGGGGCTGAAATACCCTTTGAAGTTTCCCAAAGGCACATATTAGTCCCCTATATGTCACGCTGCTCTTTGACTTATGAGACATCATGGTGGCTGCAAGACATGCAAAGAAAGACTGACATATGATGACACATATAACATACACATGTACACAACACATGTATGTTTACTGTGTGGGTGCGTACACATTGACAGGCGGTATTCACTGCGTTTTGCATCTGACAAGTGGTTGAAATTTAATGTTACTGACTCACGAAACATATTTGCAATTTACTGTGCGTCATTCACGGTGTAATCAGTTACTGATGTTATTGAATATTGATATCGAGTCTTCAGTATGCCTTTATGTCATGTGCCAGAAGACGACTTTCAGCCTCCCAGATCATGTGATTATAATGTGCCCCAGATTGCAGAGAGGGGTGACAAAGATAGGAGCACACAGTCTACACAAACACAAAAAACACCGTCGCTGAGCGCCACAATGGCAAGCCGACACAATTATCAAAGGAATGATTCACCTGCTGATCTTCAAAGGTCTCCCCTCATTTCAATACATCCCACCTCCCCATCTCAACCTCTGAATTCACCTGTCATCTCTGATGTCTCTCGCTCTCCTTCTCAGATAATCCATCCTATCTTTTTCTGTCTCCTTTGTCTTTCGCTTGCCACTCTCAGCGTGATGGCTTTTTGGATCTTGGTGGGTTTGCTTTTTCAATGTGGAGCAGACAGATGACATTAATAATGTTGCCAGTGATTGCTTATTCAGAAGAGAGGTACAATGAAAAAAAAGAATTGATGTCGCTTTTCTCTGTCTCCCTATGCCCCCCTCTTCTCTCAGATGAATGATATGTATCTGCTGGATGTCTAAATGTCTGCTACATCAACATAACAGGTGATGAAATGTTAACCTGACTTAAGCCACTGTATATAATGACCTGGATGCACAATGCCGCCGTCTGGTTTTGCTGCCTTACAGTGACTCAAAGATGAGACTGACAGATTTCAATCACTCCCTACAGTTACACTTTGAAGCAAAACAGCATTTGTCAGGTTGGACTCAGGCTCTGCTCTTCCCCTTTTTTCTCAATCTCACACAGTTTTTGTGTATGTGTGCATGAGTGTCTCTGGATCTTTACTCTCTTCCTCTTCTTTTTTTATGGCTCCTCCTTCTGAAGTTTCACCCATCTTTTTGTCCCCCCCCCTCCCCCCTCCCCCCCACACACACACAGGCTGAGTGTTAGGCTAGAGAAAAGGTAAAAGCACATCACCTGTTACATATCAGGGTTTTGTATATAAAACTAGGAGCTTGATGTGACGTCTCACTGCTCGTAAGGATGACCTTTGTCTTCTGAAGAGGAAGGCCCATGTCAAACTGCATTAAAACCCTCTTCATCACCATATGCACTCACATGCACACACACACGTTCATCTGTATGGCTGCTCCAGTTGTGATCCTCATTGTTGTGTGAGCGCCCTGAACGATGCGGGGTGAATTCAGCGTGACATGACATTTACTTATGTTTTCCTGACTTGGTAAATGAGTCACGTCAGATTAGGGAATGTGCTTGTTGTGTGTGTGTGAGAGAGAGGGAGAGAGTAAATCTGGTGTCAATTTAGCTTGAAACATCTCCAACACACAAAACACTGCATTAAGAAACATCTGAAGGGTGTCAGCCAGCATTGCTTAGTATAGAAATAGCCTTGTTGGTGTATATAACTTATGTAAGTAAATGAATTCTGTTTTTACGGCTTCAGCAAAAGCCGTTATGTCTTCAACACTTCAAACTGCACTCATGACAAATGCATATGTTCCTAAAGCACCTTCACATCATATGCCGACATATGCCTTGTGCATTTATATGTCCTCGAACAAAGCACGTATTGCCTCCCCCTGGTGTACAACTACGTGTGTGTGTGTGTGTGTGTGTGTGTGTGTAGGCAGCAGTGAGAGTGCCCCAGGATGCCAGCTGCCTCTCCAGGGATGAGAGGTGTCATCAAAAATAGAGAGCGTTCATGGTCTAGTTCACTGCTTGTGTCTGCATCCACAACAGATTAAACTGGCTCCCTTAATTGCTTGCTCCAATTCTTAATAATAATTGCGAATAATTTAGAAATATTACATGAAGCTATCTCTGTTATTGGGACACTTCATTGAAACCGGTTATGTGGCACTTAATGGGCAACTTGTCCCTCATTATAGTTTCTCAGTGGGCCAATCTATTTGTCTATCTGTCTATGTGAGATCTTGTCTTTCTTCTGTCAGTGTGTGTTGGTGAGACAGATGGTCCTAGTCCCAGTGGAACGTACACTCTACAGATGCTGCCGCCATGCAAGGCGTTGCTCTCCTCAAGATTTCATTATGTAAGAATCACTGTTGTCCCGGACGACCTTAAAAAGGGTCATTCCGCCCTAAGTTAAAAATGAACATATATTTCCTTGCTACACCTAGTTGCAGATAACCTTGATGTTCAGCTCCAAATGTGCTGCCACCCCAGGAAAATGAAGGTGAAAGATTAGATTTAAGAAGCTTGAGTGCAAATAACTTTTCCAGGAATAATGTTCTTACTTAGCACAGACCTTGCTGTGAACAGATTTCATCGCTATTCATTTGGTAGAGAGTAGCTCCAAAGCAAGCCAACACTTTTAAATGTCATTCTTTCCAAGTTTAGTAGAAGATGCATTCAACATGTAAATTCCTGAATTTAAGGGAGCAGCTTGACATTTCAGACTAGTTGTCTCCAGCACTAATCAACTGGCAGGACCTTCATGTTTACGGTACACAAGAGGGATATCAGGCTTTTTGTTCCAAAATGTCTAACTACTCTCTTAACTATGTCCTGAATGGAACGATGTACAACCGCAGAAGACTACTGAATGGAAAGGATAAAAATTCCTATAGGTGAAGTCTAATGAAACTCCATACAGCGTGTATTGATAACTCACATCTGATCAACTACAGTAATTTCATCCAGATTGCCTCTGTGGATTCAGATGCACCAGAGCTTTTAACCACTGGAGGAAACCCAGGGCTGGGATGTCGATGTGAATCAGTGTCATTCAGAGAACATGTGCATGTGGATTTTGATGTGCTCGTTGTTTGTTTCTTTTTTCTTCCCTCATACCTCAGGGCGTGCACCCATGTGCGGACACTTCAGCACGCTCACCTCCATGTGGCCCACCCATCCGTGAGCGCTTCACATGCATTTTGACTCTGCCTCAAGAACGCTTCGCCAAGAATCTCCCCTTTTGGCCGACTTAATAGAATTCATAAAAACAAAGAAGGGATTGATTGGTAAATGAGGCGTGTGAGGGGGGGTCAGCATAGAAATTAATTATAAGAGCAGCATAGTTCCGGCTTGTGATCAACAAGCGTGGACCTGTGGAGCCTTCTCTGCGTGTGTGCATGTTTGAGTGTGTGTGTGTGTGTGTGTGTGTTAATTAAATGCAGTGAAATTGAGAGACTTGGCCTGTAGGAATCTAATTACCAGAATCCTTGGGGGGAAAGAGGACAGAGTGCCTTCAATGTGTCAGCAAATCTTGCATGGAGAGAGTGTGTGTGTGTGTGTGTGTGTGTGTAGAGGTGATGATGTATGTTTATGTATTGGTTCAGGTGTGAGTGAATTCATTTCTGCATCAGTGATCGTGTATTTATGTGTCTAAGTGTGTTTGTGTATGATGCACACAAACATATTTCTGCATCTATAGTGTGTAAGCCTATATGTGGCTATTTATCGCTGTATTTTGTTTTATGTGGGCATGTTTGTGAATTCCCTATTTATGCTTCTGTGTGTGTGTGTGTGTGTGTTTGGTAGCTTTATGAGAGGCCAGAAGTCATGAATCAGGGAGGTGCTCAAAGGAACAGCGGCGTCATCACCATCAACAACCACAATAGCTCCATATGTCTGTCAGCCCCCGCTCTGCCGCCCCTTAGAAAAGATCGGACAGGTGGAGAGAGAGGAAGAAAGTGATAGACGGCAAGAGGAGAGCCAAAACAAAGCAGACAGACACCGCTCATGTCTCTGATGTCATATTACACTTCTACGAGGTGGGGCCGGGGGCTGCCAATCCCTCTAAAAGTTGCTGAGACAATTCCCTCAGATCTACAAATATAAATCTCAATTTGCACTGAGAGGAAAAGTCAGGATACCAGCAAAGTCATGAAGTTTTATCCTCTGGAGACCATATATATGTTTCTTTCTCACTCACACAGAAAGAAACCTGTAAAGACATTTTACCACTTAACTTTTTTACAGTGACTCAGTATGTCCTGAGTCTGTATTGTCACTTAGCAAATACAACATCACATCATCTTTTATATGGCCTCAAAATGTCAGCACACACACACACACGTACACTCAGCCTTCCAGGCTTCTCCTCTCCAAAGCCCATCAATGTCCTCTCCAGCTGATGTCATATGTCATGTTGTATGAATGCAGCAATTACTCATAATCCACAACTCCACCTTCACATCAGTATGATACTCGACTAATGTATTGCAACATGCCAGTGACACCCAGGAAGAAGAAGGAGCCGGATTCAAATGTCACGAGTGGGATCACGTTGTTTCACAACGATCTGGCTGCTCGTGTGATTTGACAAGCTGTTAATCACCAAATACTTGCACTGTGATTGGTGGTTGTGGACATCAGTGTTGAGACACAGCTTTGAGAGAAGAAATGCACTGTACAAAATGAATACTAGACCAGGGTTTCAATTGGACTCAAATTCAACAAAACACAAATCACTCAGTCAGTCACCACAGCTGAATGTGTGTTTGTCTGTGTACGTGTGTTTCCGTGCTGTGACTCACACATATGGACTTCCTCTCTCTCCCTCTTTCTCTCACTTGCCTTTTCAGAGTCTATGACCACTCAAATTTTTCAACAAATAGACAGTGAGTGAGAGCTGTGTGTGTGTGTGTGTGTGTCTTTGGGGACAGGTTTCAGATTATAGACCAGCTAATTGGGGACAGCTTGTCAATTGAAAGCATATTTAGGTCCCTCCAAATGGTGGAGACATGAGCAAATTAATTTTATGTTTCCAAGCTTTAACATCTGGGTTATAACTAAAAAGTAGGAGAGGGGTTCAACAAAGGCGATGAGATGGTTATGTTTCCATTCAGTTCATAATGATGGCAATGATTGTTATATAACCATGAAGACAACAGCAGAGCTGGTGAATGTGACGATGGCTGAGACGAGGAGGGTTGGCGGTGACGTTGCGGATGACACTGCTGATCATGCAAATGATTTTAAACCATGGTGGCAAAAGCATGATGACCTTGAAGGTGTTCGATGTGATTATGTAAAGGAGGAAAGCGGCGATATGTGGCCACCGCCTGTTAATATGTGACAGGTGAGAGGAGGAGGGAGTGCGGTGAGCTGCAACAGCGCCTGTAAACGAGTGAGAGAGGGAAGAGGCAGGGAGCTTTGTGGAGTCTATTGGGCTTCCAGCCTAAAGCAAGTTTGCTTTGGTCTGTGCTTGGATGTGTTTCTAATCTGCAAATACACACACACACACACACACACACACACACACACACACACACACAGAAACAAACCCAACAGAGTGGAAAAGATAGTAGATAGTGAAAATGGATGAATGTGTGGTGTGTGTGTGCATGTGCGTGTGTGCGCATGTGTAAGTTCATTGACATTTTGACAGCATGACTGATCATTAAGAATGATCAAATCCAATTTTACTGCAAAATGCTGTGCTGTTACATCAGTTCAGTCACTGCTGTTGACATGAGCTCAGTGTCATGTCTGATCAGAAATCAAATATACTTGTTTCAATAAGCAATTTGTGCTGTGAACAGAAAACAAAAGGAGCAGCCACAGATTGGATGGTGTCTGGTTTAAGTGTCCATCAAACTATATCTTTTGACACTGAGAAGTAACACGGCGTGGTCAAGATAAGTCATCGTTTCACAAAGAAACGCTGTGAAATATCTTTGCGTAGCTACAACACTGCTAGTCTATCAAAACTGCTTTCATGACAGCCTGTAATGCCAATCTGAAGACTAAGCAAAATACTGCCAGTTTGTGGAAACCTCTGAAACCAAAATGCAGACGTTTGCTTTGTTACGTTCCTGTGTTCGACTCTTTATCTCACATTGCAAAGCAAGAGAACAATAGATGGCAACAGATAGAGCAGAGAGCTGCTTTCCAGCGATAACTTGTATCGTCCAGTCAAATGTCTCCCTAACGCCAGTCATATGTGTCCCTCGGTCTCCAAACTGCTTACACAAAGCTTACTCTATAAAACTCTTTGGCATTAGTCCGGGTGGCTGGAGTAAAGTCTATAGTCCATACCCCACCCCCTGAAGTGAAAATTTCAGAAGTTGCTTGATGATTGAATGTCCACATGTGAGCTACGTGTGGACAGTCCACACTGTTTCAAACAGGTGGGTATCTATTTTCAGAAAGAAATCCTAACCTGTCACATATCATTTTTTATCTCATGAAATGAGAGTCTGAAATGAGTCTTAAGTCTTTAAGGTAGTCATTTACCGCCTCGTACAAAATGACCATAATGAGCAACTATTGTTGCTGTCAATCATTTTGTGTGAATAGTTTCTTTTCAAGTAACAGGTGAGTAATTTCAAAAGTCATCACATGCTTAATAAGAGCACTTTTGGAGAAGAATCTAAAAGCTAAATTACTCTACTACAAGTGATTGCTAAATGAGGCATTAATCATGCAATCGGCCGTGGAGAAAAGTGAAATACAGTAATGCAAAGGAAGTGACTCTCTGACTCCCAAAGGTCACAAATCTTCGTAGCAGGGGGGCCGTTTGTTCACATCACTGAGCAGCGAGCAGAGCGGGTTTGAACGGCGGGATGTGGTGTCCGTCAAAACGACTTAGCGACGGTAGAGCAGGCCTGAGACGGGCCTTCTTTACCGGTGTCAGCCCTGACAGGTGACAAAACAGCTGCGGATGCAGCACGCTGAGGGTCTGTGTGTGTCTCTGTGTGTCACAGCAAGAAAGACAGAATGAGTGACTATACCCGTGTGTGCGAGAGACAGAGTTTTCTGAGTCCTCAATACAGAAGCATCAGATGATAAAATACCTACTGGGGTGGGTTTTAAGATTTGACATAATATGCATGTTTGAAGCCATAACAAATCAATTGTGACATTTGTTCTTGGTTTTGTGTATTGAATACTGAAAGAGCTGTTTAGTGATGGTAAGGTGAGATTTTTTTTTTTTTTTTAGAAGCAAGCACAAATGGTGGAATGGGATAAATGTTTGGCTTCGTGTCAGGGTAGTGTAGTTGATCATTAATGTGGCGAGCAGGTGTGAGGTTGGATGTTTCTGGGACAGCAGAACATACCAAGGTGCCTTCTGGGGGCGTCCTGGTCCAAATTCAACCAAAACATCTGTGAGGGGATAGCACACACGCTCTCTCCCTATTAAACATGCCTTTCCTTCTAAGACCCCAGTTTTTAAATAGGCGCTCAGTCTAAATAACCCAACAGTAAGCTCCTGTGTGGTGTTTACTCCACAGTGGAGCTGGGAGAAGTTCTGCACATTAGACTCAATGTAACAGGGAAGCCAATGCTTGACAGGGAGCATTTCATTACTGGTTTTAACCACAACTGTCAGTCTATGTCACTGAAATTATTCTGTAGCCTATATATTTTAAAAAAACAAAACAATAGAAATTCAATTCTGAATCCATCTGGATGACGTTAATCTTCGATTCCTGATCCAACAGAGCGTTTTATTTACAAAGTGACCAGCGGCTTCACCAGCAGCTATCAGTTGTCACGAGAATTCAAAAGGACATGACAAACACATCATTTTAAATACATACACCACCCAGTCACCATAAATACACACCCTCTCGTGTTGTGCGGCATATAGTCATCTGTAATTGGGATGTTGTATGATGAGGCAACTGCTGCTTGTCAACAGAGATTAGCTGCAGACGGGGCATGTGTGTATATGCTGAGTTTGAATCCACTGTTGCACCTGAGCACCTGGATTAAATGTGACATTGCATGCACACACACACACACACACACACACACACACAACAAAATCCAGAATTTATTTTTCAGGATATTGTATCAGCTCTTTGGGCTCGAACAGCAAGTGTTCACTTTTTTTTCTCCACCAAGCATGACAGCAACCTCTATCAGTCATGATCTCCACCTATTCTGAGAGCCACAGCAAGACAATCCTCATATAGACTACAGTGTATGGTAAATATTTACTGTCTGTTTCAAGGCTTATTGGACAAAGCCTGGCGAGTTGAAAAATAAAACGTGTCAATGTCGGGGCAGCAAAAATGACCCCTTCACAAGTACCAACACACAACTGCTGTGCTGTGCATCATCTTTTGGCCCATGTTGATGTGTCAAGACTCTGCCACGTCTCTAATTAAATATTTGTGGTTTTTAATAACCGAAGCATCTGTCTATTTCACTCATTTGGTCGTCCAACAGTCTAACACCTGCTGCTATTCTCCTTTTACAGCTCTTTTGTATTCATCGTCAGAGCACTTACATTTCTAATTGTAATTGTTACGAGGTAGTGCTACATTTTGGCTGACCCCTGATTCTTTTTCTTTGTCTCATTTGCGCTACTTTGCATTCAATCTTTAATATACTGGCACGCAAACATTCCTCTGGTCTCACACACACACACACAGACTCATAGACACGAACCTTAGGCCAAGATCAGGTTAGGTATACATAACAATAGCAGAGCCCGTGAGTGTACATGAGTCAACAGCTTTGCATGATGGTGGCATTCACAGTGACTCACATCTCCAGGAGGAGAGAGTAAGACAGAGAAAGAGAGGCCTTAAGTCGATACCACCTGATTTAGAACACTGCCCAGTAATTACTTGTTCATTATTTTTGCAGACCAGACGCAGCAATATTCCGAACATGTCAATTAAATTAGAGACAAGCTCAAAACTCTTTAACTACATACTGTCAGACAAATAAGATATTGGCTCTTCCCAGTCATTTTTTCTCTTGCAACTTGTGCGTCTCTTTTTTGTGTGTTTCGTCCATGTCTCACGCTCTCTGCTAGCATTCGTCCCTCCACCCAGCACATTTCGTCCTCCTTTGTCTTTTGCCATAGAATATTGACACTGGCAGCCACCGAATTTCGCCTCTCCCCATCTCTCTCTCTCTGCCTCTCTCGCTCCGTTTTTCTGTCTCGTGCTCCCTCTCGCTTCGTCTGGCCTTCGCGGGAGGCTCTTGAGGCGCAGTATGTGGCTGCCCTCGCCACACGGTTGTCAAGCACAGACCGATCGTTTCGCCTAACTGAATTAATGCCACCATTCACTTCCCTTCTCCGTCCCTCGCTCTCTCTCTTTCTGTGCTCCCAATGGCTTTTTGTCATTTTCATCCTTTCCATTTCTTCTCGTTCCCTACGTCTCCAACATCTCCCTTGATCTTTACACCTCCTGAACCTCCTCATCCTCATCTTCTTGTTTCATTTTTGCCCCCTCCTTCACTCCATGTCTTTCTGTTTCACAGTTTTTGTCTTTCTGTCCCCCGATCATCAAATTGTCTGTCTTCTGTCTATTTTTTTCCATTTTCTCTGACTCTTTCTGTCTTTTGCCTATCATTCCATCTCATTTTCTACATGCCCACCTTTCCTCTCCATTTGTTCTGCCCCCTGTTACTTCCAGGTCATTGTGAGCTGCTGCTACAAAAGAACTATAAATGCCCTCTCTCTCCCCCCTACAGTGGATCATAATACTATGTCTCACACAGGCCAACCCTGACATCCATTTGTGTGTTTGTGTGGTCTTATGTGTGAATGTATGCAAAAGTATAAATGTATATGACCAGGTTTTTAAAAAATATATATTTTCATTGTCGAGTGAACGGAATAAACCTTAAATGCACCCTGACCCTGGTCTCATAAAGGCACATCATCAGTCAGCATTGCTCCTCTTGTTGCTCATCCTGATGATTTTTGCATTGCTGCCTGCAGTGTTTGCTCTTGGCACAGAATTGTTTAACTTACTGAGTGCCAAAGAACCTGACCTTACAAAATGAAGGTGAGAAAGACTCAAGGACACAACCTACATCCCGTCCTGTGTAACTCAGTGTTTGTAAAGTGGCACTGACATTTCTAGAATAAGACATTTGTTTGTTACCAGGGTCACTGACACCAGAAACGTTGGATCAATTGTGGTTTTGATCCAAAGTAGGAGATTGAAACTATTTTCAAAAGCGGTTTCAAAATTTAGAGAAACTAAGTGATTGGATCTTTTTATGTAGTAACACATGAAATGTGGTATGTAATCCTAACATGTAAGAATAGCATCGATATTCATAAGACATTTGCTCATACTAGAGCCAGACTCTTTTGAGCAGCAGCCTGAGGTCAGACACCACTGTGAAAGCTAACATCAATAGAGGTGTGTGTGTTTGCGTGTGTGTGGGGAGGGCAGATATGAATGATCAGGTTTATTGATGCTTTGCTCCAAGGGCCAGAGTTCACTTAAAACAATTGCCAATTTCTGTTCAGTGTGCAGCTCTGTAGCATTTCATTTATAGTGAGGCCTTGAGAGCCAACTCAGCTTTAGCAGGAATTCTTCCATCACCGGTGCATTCACAAAGATTCATTTAGGGACAACAGATTGAAGGACTTTTCCTCTTCAGCTGGTAGCAACACAGGGGCAGTGCCTGCATCCGCGTGTGCAATCCAATTACACTATGTTGTAGACTTTTAAGATGGCAGTTTTATGCGGAGTCACTTACAATGGGTGCAGCAGGAGAGTGAGCTCACATTTTTCAGAAAAAAATTAAAAGCAAGGAAGATGTTTCTACCTGCCTAAGCTGGGCACGTTTTGTTTAAAGTGTTAGAAAATCTACAGCAGCATTTGTCAGTGCTGATTCTTGGCTGCATCAGGTTAGGTTGGTGTAATTCCCCCAGATGTATCCTCGAGACATAACACGGGAGGCCCCCAACAACTTTGTCAGCAACATCAGTGTAAGAGTGCAAAAATATAACTGAATGAATCATAATCTTAATTAAAATTGATACTGAACATGTTCAAGGAAATGCAGATTATCCACAACTAATGAAACACTGACATTAGGGCAAACACAATGAAGATGTTTGCTCCAGTTATTGATTAATACAAACAAAGAATAAATCTGGGACTGTGATTGCTATCCATCTAAATATTCAACAGTCCCACTTGACTTTTTAAATGGCTTTTGTTATAAAATGAAGGCTACTGTGAGTTGTCTTCATGGCAACTTGCGTTTTAAACACCATCTCAAACTCTTTGTGGAAAACTATGTAGAAAACTGGGGGTGAAAAAACCGACCAAAACATCACTTGTCGGATCAATGAGGCTACAGGTCTGATGAACAAGCAACACCTCAGCCTCATTTGCGCGCTTTCTTTCAGCTTTTAAAAGCCCATAAAACACCAGGGCCCATGAACAGGTACCCCCGCAGCAACA
This sequence comes from Psettodes erumei, assembly GCA_016785225.1. Taxonomy (NCBI): domain Eukaryota; kingdom Metazoa; phylum Chordata; class Actinopteri; order Pleuronectiformes; family Psettodidae; genus Psettodes; species Psettodes erumei. The sequence continues at coordinate 643,108 of JAFBJZ010000738.1, read as the reverse complement.
TGCGATAACCCCGAAGTAGAAATAGGCCAAACTTACCTTGACTGACATTAAAAAAGGTGTGTCCAGGATTTATTGAAGACAACGGCCGTTGTTTCGCCTTCTCCGAGACACCTGGCCGGTGAACACCATGGAGAGTCAGTATCCACTGTCCATTTATGAAATCGATGCACAAGGAGGCATTTGGGCGAAGGAAAAAGCGAGAGCGTCGTTGCGGTGCTGCGGTGCAAAGCCTGGTTCCCCCGATGGAAAATTGGGTTGTGCGCTGCAGCCTTGGCGACTCTGTGTGGTGCGCACTCGTCTCCACCGGACTCACATTTCCACAGAGAGCCGAGAAGAAAAATCAGATGGTAATTCTCACAGAGCTTCTTGTCGGACAAGTTTTGTTTAGGGTCTCCTAGACGACCATTTCGAGCCAGTAAATGTCAAAGATAATGAATATTTTTGAGCTCCACTTTAAGCTGTATGCGCTAAGGAATTTGGGAACACTTTTTTTCCCATCATGGTCACGTTGACTGAGCACACTGCAAAAAAATCCTAAGAGACACGAGAAAAATATTTGTCCGAACTAGCGTGTTTTAACAACGTGACCATCCTCTCTGTTTCCCAGCTGCCAAAAATGAAAAATAAAATAAATAAATAAATAAAAGATATATATCATTAGGAACATTTCACATCTTCTCACTACGACACCAATTTCCGATCTCGAAATGTTATTCGCAGACGTTGCGTCCAAAAAGCGTGACTGTTTTCGGGAACAGTTGCAACAGTTATGACCTGCAGGCTAAAACACAAAAAAACTAAAACAAAAAAACTAAAAAATAAAAGAAATGAGAGTGTTGGCTTCACTTCATCGTGCGTCTAATCCTCTTCCCGGTGGAACAGTACGCGATGCAGCGGGCGCGTTTCTCAAGCCCGCCTCTTCATGTAGACAAAATATCCCACGAAGGTTTTACCCAAGGATCGCTTCGGACCAAAGCATCGGTAAAAAAAATACAGAGAAGAAGATTTAATATGTCCTCCTCTTAGAACGACCAGATCCTCAGAGAAGTGGATCTTTTCTTGATATTCCCACACTCCAGTAATTTGCGCGTCAAAAACCTCGTCCTGTGGTCCAAGTATCTCCGAAGAGTTCAGGGAGAGGGAGAGAGAGGGAGAAAGAGAGCGGTAGAGAGAGAGAAATAAGAAACAATAGGTTCCTGAATGAACAGCAACACAATGATTGGAGGGGGCATGCTCCTGATTATGTAGGGAAGACACTTATTTATTAAGTCCCCGTTCGAGAGCACATTTATTATGGCAGTAAATCTCTCCCTAAATTGAACTGAATTTAACCGTATTACACCGTATAGACGGACTGCACACGCCCGCTTCGCTGACCGTGTGTATGTGCGTGCACGTTTTCGTGGCGTGCGGAGACCGGCAATCTGTAGGGAAAATGGTGTATGGCGGATTTAATATTTGATAAGGCATGCTTATACCCTTATAACAGGTTCACACCAGCATTGTGATTTGAGAAACAGGAGTGACATAGCATAAGTAGCTGCTACAGCACACACACACACACACACACACACACACACACAGCCTAGACACGCTCAGTGGTGGATAATCAGGTTGAGCGTTTTATGTCTTCATGCGATCGGACAAGCGAAGGCACCATCGCAGCATGAACGCAAAAGTGTCACGCATGAACAACTTCGATTAAAACACCAGGTAAGGGCGGGGCGGGGGGGTGTTGGACGAAGAGTGCATGCGGAACAAGTTGGTAAGGGGGAGGCGGCACTTTGGCATATGTGAAGACAACATACCGATGGCGATACTGCATTACGGCAGCAGAGATAGGAGTCAGCTCTCGTTCCCTCAAAGGTGTGTCTGTGTGAGAGCGAGGGAGGGAGGGAGAGATAGAGAGACACAGAGAGAGAGAGAGAGAGAGAGAGAGAGCAGAAACTCCTGTTCTCCGGTACCATCACTTTTGTTCTTTCAGCACCATGGACAGCTAACAAGCGCGCAGAGTCTTTATGGCGCTGTCCAGTGTGCTGAAAACTTCTCATTTGGAAAGTCACACATTAATGTAGGCCATTACACTCTTGTTCCATTCATTTATCTGCCTTAACCTCCTCCACAGAGGGGTCAGAGTGCTCGGTTAACTCTCTCACAAACTCTCTGAGATACTTACTGGCATGGATTTTTGCTGTTCAGCCTTCTCGCATTCAAGATGAGTTGAGATTTTTCTCTACAAACCTTTTCCAAAATAGTAAATAATAATAATAATAGAAATTGTCATACGCAGGGTATTATAATGTCACGTCATCTTCCTTCTGACCTGAGGGAGGGGCAAATCTCACTTCTATATAATGTCACTAAGACACTACATCAAATGATATATAACAATATATAACAATTTGGAAATAAAAGGCAGACAGCAGCTAATTTGTGGGTTTTTCATTCAACTCTGGTGTGTAGGAGATTGTGGCAGATTGTGTTTACTAGATGCAGAATGCCTGGAACAACAACTTAAATGCCCCACAAGCTAAAAATGTCTTATATTGTTTGTTGGTCATTAGACATTATGCTGACCCATACAATACAAAAGAGTGAGGAGGCAGAGATTTTAGATTAATTAAACATGACTACATTCCTTTACATGCCAGGTCAGTCACACTGAAAACAGAAAGCTAGTTGCTTTAAAGCTTGCGTATATGGGTTAGTTTTAGTCACGCTCTACATGTATTGACAGCAAAATACTTATTATGGCATTTTTATACCCCCACCTTGTTCAACCCCCTCCCCAAAAAAGGGACGGGGGCATGAAAATTGTATGTTTTGCCATTGTGAGGTTATGACTAATTCAAGGCACAATGTGCAAAAATACCCCCAGTTGCCAGCTTGAGGTAAAGTGTGTTATTCATAAGTTGTGAATTATTGAAGTTTAGGGAACATACTTGGAACTAAAGGGGGGTGGGGGGTAGGAGTATTTGCTGACTCTGCTTTGTATAGTTTGGCACTTAAGAGGAAATACAATGCTTGGGTCAGGCAATTAGCTGGGGCAACAGAGAAACAAAGCTCGGTACCCTGTGTGTTTTGATGATAAAAGGCCAAGCTACCAAACTAGTCTTCTCCTTTCTAGTTTGCATAATATTAACAGATATGTCACCGACTTGGTGTTACCTCCTCTAGGATTTAGGGAGCTTCTTTTGGTGAGAGCCACTTTGGCAACACAGTTCAACAGCGATCATTAGAATGCATTAGTTACCAAACAGTGTGGGAAATGTCAGGAGACAACATGCCAATGAGAACTGCAGCATCGCATTGCATTGCATCACATCGCAGCACATCATGTCACCAAGTGTCACATCACATCCCACTGCATCAAGTCATTTCATGTCACGCTGATGGTATCACAGCAAAGCAATGCAAAAACATGGTAGTACAAGACAGAGGTAACACAGCATTTCAACATCAGATGGTCTTTGTTTTAGTCAAGATAATAACATGAGTGTATTTTTATATTTATACTACTCGTTGTACAAAAAAGGGAAACATTTACTCATCCAGGATGAAATACTCCCACTACTCTCATTTACTGAGAGATAACACTGACCTCTCTGGCTTTGTTTTCAGCATCTGAATGACAAAATGCACACTGTATTCTAATTAAAACTGATGTAACAGCTTTTTATCAGCAATCATTAACAGCTGCTTTAGATTTAATGTAAAGTATTTCAGGCTCATTGCAACACCTCTATGACTTATGGCTCATTTGTCTCATTTACAAAAAAAAACACAGCCTTCAGCCTCCAGTCCAGTGCTGACACAGTGCAGATGGTGTACTTTGTGCTAATATTAAAACTCTCTGTTTGACACTGTTTTCAGTCTGGTGAGACAAAACAAACATGCCTGAAAAGTCAGGTGAAACTTTGTTTAAACCAGGTCCGTCAGTCTGGATGACCACATTGATAGAGGCTGCGGAGATGGCAGCTGTACAGGGCCTCCGGGGCTGCTGGGAAGAGATAGGCTACATCCCAAGGTGGGTGTGTGTATATATGTGTGTGTGTGTGTGTGTGTGTGTTAGCAAGATGTGTCTGCCGGTGAAAATCCGGTGTTTTGTCACCCTCTCTGGGTGTAGATAAGGGGGGAGTCCTGGAGGTTTCCTTGAGCATAGGGGGATCTGGAGGAAAGTGATTATCTAAATGCTGTAATAAGTTTACTGTCACGACAGGAAACATGAGAAACATATATCATCTTTAATATCTTCATCTTTAATACACACAGGTGCAGATGCATTGTGCATGACATTGTGTGGGTCTTAAATATGCATATACACAGGCAGTCGTGCACATACACAGACATATAATAAAGGCAAACACACTTTTAAGAGTTCAAATCAATGACTTCAACTGTGATGCTCCTCCTCCAGACTGTCTTTTATGAGTTAAGTAAAGCAATTTGAATGTTCTTTGGCTGCCATGAACTTTCCTTGCTACTTTTTGCCTCACTCATTGCACACACAAAGTTTCTCTCTCTTTTTACACACACCCACACGTACATACAGCATACTGCTGACTGGACACGTGTTCACCTTTGAGTGGCTAAGCCTCTGGATGTCTGTGTGTGCTAATGTGTTTCAGAGAGAAAGAGAGAGAGAGAGGGAGAGAGAGAGAGAGAGAGACTTGGGGATTGAAAAAGCGACGACAAAGTCAATGAAAACTCGCAGAAAAAAAAATCATTCCACCATTTAACAGGCCTGGGTCACCAATTCTAAATACTGACTCAGCAAAATTCAAGAAAAGTTGGATCAAGGGCAAGTGGACATGGTCATAGATATTTAGGAACCTTTCACCTCTGATCCAAGAGGTTTTGGATGATGACCTGCATGACTGAGACTCTTCACAGACATCTGGCACAACAAAAGCAATTCACACAACAACTCTGCCTCCATTAAACCCCAGCTGTGATTTTTTTTTTTTGCCCAGTGGACTGATGGGCTGTTTGTTTAGCTGTGTGTTGTTAGTTTTGTGCTTTGGCAGCAAGTGTTTTGTTTCAAACAAAAAAATCATACAAACTAAACAATATTTCTAATTGCATTGGTTTAATCATTTCCTATCAGGTTTCAGCTGCTGGGGATATATAACATTATAATCTCTCTGAGTGTTGTTTGACAGCAGGAATGAACACCAGTATGTGAAAACGTGTAACAATATGTTGTGTTTTGTGTGCACTGTAATGTTTAATTGCAATATAATGCCAACATTGTGGTTTTTAACATTTAAAATACTTGAATTTGCCATTATTGAACCTAGTGTTCAACTAAGGTTCCTGTTAACATTTTATAATTTTGACTTTCACCAGAAAATCCCCTTAAATCTTGTAGAAAGGTAATATTCTACAACCCAAATATTTTCTGAACATTTGAGACATTTGAATTCATAAAAACATATGTGAACTCCTGCTGTCCCCAGCCACACTCATCAGTTGTGGAAAAATCCATTCACCTGACACTGAAACAGCAGCTGAAGAATTTAAACCAATCTGAAGTCTGTTTACAGTCCCCCCCCTTGCCATCACGCTCACACACAACCATACACATGAAAGTTGTGCACATACGTCTTCGACTACAGTCTCATTTCACAGTCTGCTCTTTACCTACCCAGTGCCCCCCTGGAGGGATTTAGTAAATAGAAAGCTAGTTTGTACTTTCCATTAGAGCCTAATTCTATTACGCAGCCGGCTCTTATCGATCCAAACATTCAGGCAGACATGCAAGAAAAGTAGCAAGTGGAGCTCAGCGGAGACCTCTGTGGTTTGAGGGTGGAGGTGGGAAAAGGTGGGAGAGCGGGGGGGTGGTGAGTTTGATAGAGGAATGAAGGAATGAAATAAAGGGATAAGAACAAAAATAAAAAGGGGAGGGGAGAGCATCATCATCTGCACCCAGAGTAAAACATGAAGCAGTGTCACACTCATATTGATAACCTTGACTGTCTGTGTAACAATGCAAGAAATTTTGCCATTACGTACAATACTGATATTTAAAGATAGTGAAATACACACCATAAGATGCTCACGCATAGCTGCATGTGTGTATTCTGATGCCCTAACATCATACATACACACTGACTGTGTGGGTGTATAGAGGTCCACAACACACTGATTCAAACTGACCTGAAAATGCCTCACGTCCCTACACACATGCCCAAGCAGACACACACCCTTGACGCAGAATGCAAGGTGACCGCAGCACGAGTGATGTGGGAGGAGGATAAAAATGCATATCTGGCACAGAGACCTCAGGAATGTGTGTTCCACAGTGCAGAGATTGTTTGCATGTGTCTGATGTTTAACCCGTAAATTCTTGGAACCAGATATGTGGTCACAGCTGTCTCACCCTGCCTGAGGTGGCAAGCTTGAGAGAAAAGCGAGCGATCACGAGGGACGTTTCTTCAGAGATGCTGGTATATGGCGGGAGGCAACATAGCGGATAAAGGAAGAGATGAGCACAGAGAGGGGTTTGAAGGAGCTCAGATGATGGGGGGGATCAGGGAGAAGAGCGATGGACAGAAAAGAATTTTGTAGTAAATACGAAAATGCAACACAGATGCCCCTGCTGGACCTAAAAAAAAAAGCTGTGTTAGCTGCGTATTCTGTCAGAAGTAAAACACAAAGATAAGTCTCGACCACACTGACCATAAAATAGAAAGAGGAGGATGTAAAAAAAAAAAAAGCACAGGACTTTTTTGAAGAATAGTCTTCATTTTGACGATCATCCAACAGAGCCAGCGCAAAGCCTCAATTTCCTCACTTACGTGTGAAGAAAAAGTTGACGTGTAGCCCCTCACATGAAGGCACTCAAATACGCATATGCTGCTGAACGTAGCTCATTGTAGTACAAGAGGATGGAAGCGGTGCTAACTGGGAGACAGTAAGGAAGACTCGTGTGCACACAAGCTGCGAGACGCAGCCGGCCAACGTTGGACTAAACGGACAGATGGGGGAAGAAGACATAGCTGAAGAGCATCACATTTCAGACGCTTCACTCGTGTTTACAGTCAACAGTGTGCAAACTGACAAGAGCGCTCTCCGGATTAAGACCAGAGTAGAGCTTATGGCCCCTCTTGCTTATTTCATCAAGGACACACACCCACAATCGCAAAACAGTGACAGCGCATTTCCTGTCAGCTCCATCAGTGCAGTTTTGTCATTTAGAACAATGTTTCATCTGACAGCTCTGCTCTCAGAAAGTCTGAAGAAAAAGAGCATTTTCCCTGGATGAGTGGTATGTTGTTCTTACAGGCATAGTTAAAACATGAATCACAAAACTCCCACAACTGATGTACATTAAAAGTAGAGAGAACCGGCATGAAATAAGAACTCTGTAAACAGAACCGTCTGTTCAACATTTACAGCTGCAAGAGATTAATAGTTTGATTCGCTGATATCTGTAGGTGATCAGATTCAAAATAATGTAGCAGCATGATGGTGCAATCCAAGTTTATGGGGCATTAAATGAAAACTTTACTTTAAAGTGGACGTGGCATTTAAAGTATGGAGGCCTGACTTGATTGAGACTCATTGCACACGCTAGACTAATTTGTTTCCACTAGATTGCACATAAGATCAATGCATTGTAATGAAGGTTTGACTCACAAAACAGTTTGTAATGTATTGTGACACCGCTGGCCCAAGTTAAATTTAAAACTTAGGCAGCAAAGCAAAAACAGTTATCCAAACCAACTGTAAAATAAGTTGCTGTTCCCAAGACATTAACAATATTGACTGCCAGATAATTCGACGTGCTGTGTAAAACCGCTACATTTATGGAGAAAGGTTAATCAGTAGTGATGGAGGACCAAATGTAAAATGTTCACAAAAGTATACAAGGCTGTAAGTCTATTTGCGGTGTAAGCCTGAAGTGATTTGGCTGAGCAACCAGGTCAGTACTTCCTGACACAGACCCTGAAGGGGTTGTGGAATTACAGTAGAGCGGTAACCCCTCGTACCTTGTGAGAGCAAACGCAAACATTTACCCTAGAGTGTGAGAAGGGTTCAGGTGTGACACCGGGGGTCAGTCTCAGTTTAGGCTGAATCTTCAAACTGGTGGTCCCCACGTGTGGAGGCTTTCGACTGGATTACCAGACTGTCAGTCCACATGTTTTAGTATTCAGCGGCGATGAGCTTCATTGCTGCCCAGGAGACAACCCAGGAAAACAGGACGAGTGACTTTGACACAGTGTGTGTGTGTGTGTGTGTGTGTGTGTGTATGTGAGGTGCATTGCAGAAACTACAGGTGATTAACCCTGCATTGTCGCTCTTGCTCTTTATCTCTGTCACAGGCAGATAATAACAAACACACCATCAATATGCAGTACATTTATTTCTATCAGATGCGGACGCATCGATTGCTTTACTTGGATTCCTCTATAAGAGCAGGTTTTGATAGAGCTTTCAAATATGACCTAGATATGTGCAGTGCAGCTAAGGACTGATACGAGTGAAAGGGTTTACTCCGTGTAAAAGGTCACCTGTGCATTCACATGTGCACACACACACACTATCACTGTAAGGCAGATCAATTACAGTGTGCTCCCCAACCTGTCAGGGCTATTCTGTGGTCTGGCTGGGATGAAATGGAAAGTTCCCTTGGGTTTCCCCCTTTGCAGATTGAAAGGTACATGGAAGAGTAATGCCCAACAAACAAAAGAAAAAACAAAGAAAGACAATGACAGAGACAAGTAAACCCTTAACGCACAAAACTTAAAGACACCAATAACGGAAATTACAGCATCAATCCCCTATTTGATTCCTGTAAACTCCATGTCATCAAATGGAGAAAAATGTACAAGTCAAACAGATATTTATAGGCAGATATGTGATATGCCAGACCTCTGAGAATCCAGCTTAGTGTCAGGGTCATAGCTCGGCTCAGGTTTTCTCAGCCACAGTGCACAAAAGAAGAACCCCAGTGTCAGTCGTACTGTTTCAAATATCAGATCTGCAAAATGTCTTCTCCCTGAGATACTCAGCATTTTGATCCCGAGGTTTGATAAATCTTTGTGGATACTGATATTAATAAACACATCATATTTTGAAATTACAAAGAAGATTGTAGGCCTAATTCAAAATAAAAAAGGACACCTCCTTCTGTGTCTGCCAATTGTGCATTGTCCGGTACAGAAGCCTTAGAAGACTGCTTCTTCAGTTTCGTCTTCTAAACCATCAACTTTTCTTTTAGATCCCACTCCAACGAGGCTGTTCAAGGATGATTAAATTTTAATTAACACTTCCATGTAAGATATGATCAATCTATCTTTGTTAAAAGGCTCGGTACCACAGAGTTTTAAGGTTGTATATTAATACTTGTAACCGGTTGTAAACCAATTATGTGATTATTTATTTCAATTTAATTCTATATTGCGTGTGTGTTATATTTTTCTGCTTGCATTTCTGTTTGGGATTTCCAGCATTCATTGCCCACTGGGGTTTCTGCCTTCTCCTGCCCAGCCATTGTATATTTTTTATCTTTGTTTTTTTCTAGGCCCTTGTGCTAATAAATAAACAATAATCTACATCTAAATCCCCAAGGTAACACTATCATGATACCGTAACCCCTTTATTGCTCTTTTCTGTTTACGTATTATCATGTTACAGAGATAAAACCAAGCCTGAGGTGAGGCAGGCAAGCAGAATATGAATCCAGGACCGCAGTCAGCTCAGGGCGGGCCCACGCACATCTCAATGTGTGGCTGATAGCTTCGGTGCAGAAATCTGGAGTCATGCTGGCGCTAAATATAGACAAGGGTTTTATGTAAGCTGAGGTGAATCATCCCGTTCCACACATTTCAGCACATTTACTCACACGCGCTACATAAGTGACACAGCACAGGTGATGGAAACACAAGGATGTGTTAAACATCCCCGATACTCATTACATTAAATGGTTTTAGAGAAGCGACAGTGCGGCATATGCCTGCTGTCTGCCTGCCGAAATCGGAAGCACTTACATAAAGAAGCATGCGTTTGTGTTTGTGCATTTGTTTGTGTGTGCGTGTGTGTGTGTGCACTCCTCCAGAGCCGACAATGAGCAAGGCGATTTGAATGTGTTAATTCAAAGGCGCAACATGATTGATTGGATGCGTGTGGAATGGCTGGAAGGTTGTCCTTCACACAGGCTTCGCAATGTTTTGTACGATAGCAGATAATGGATAAGTGTGGCTGAACAACACGCAGGGCATTTCTTCGAGAGAGAGAGCTGACGTGGATTTGCTCCTCTTTCTAAACATACTGGTCAGTTAGGTTCACACTCAGTTTTGCAGCACGTGTAAAAGTGAACAAAAATAGTCACAGGTACAGGTCAGTCTCAATCCATGCTAAAATTACCCTGGTGGAGGCAGACCCAAAACAAACATAGAAGCAAACTAACAACATAGCCCTGAAAATTGATCTTATCTGCCACGAAATGATGAATAGGGGAAGTGTTAAAATGAGTTATTTTCCAATTAAGAGTGAGGGAAGAGGGATGGGTTACAGCCGGAATGACTGAGAGAGATGGAGAATAAGAGCGACATCTTGGTGGAGAAATGAAGAGAGAACAACAAGGGATCAGAAAGAGAAGGTGGAGGAAAGGGGAAGATGCGGGGAAACAGATTTAAAAAAAAAAAAAAAGAGCAGACAGAAATACAGAGGTAATGAGGGGGAGAGAACGAGCGGAAAAAAGGAAGAGCGAGACAGAAAGAGATCCAGAGTGTGGGGGAGCAGCTAAAGAAGAGAGGGGTTGAGCTGTGGTCATTGAGGCAACCAAATCTGCTCCTTCTCCACCTCCAGAGAGGTCACCTTTGACACTGCCAGGGAGCAGCAGAGCACTCATTACCTCACGCGCACACACACAGTACACATATGCACCAGTATGTCCTGGAGAAACCATGTCAGGGTTAGGTAGGGTAAGGCTGGCCACATGCATTAGACCGCACTACTGTTAATGAATCCTGACATGCAAAAAGACAGGAAGGTCATCCAGCACGATCCCATCTGCCTTTGTTTTGAACCGTCAGAGCATGGGAACCAGTTCACATGCAGACGCTCTCTGTCATCCTCACTTCCTCCTCTCTACCCGTATCTCCTCACAAACATTGCCTTCTGTTACATCAGATTAGATTACAAAAAATACTCACGAGTCTCTCCAACACACACATAAAATTAAGACTGGTTGGAACTACTGCAAAGACTTGTGTCTTCTTCTCCTTTTCATCTCTGTGCCACCTGATGTATGATGAACACATTACGGCGGTTACCAAGAGATTAATAAAGCTGCCCGTTTGTTTTAAAATATCATTTCATTATCTTCTTCACACAAGCTTGTATTGTTTAATCAAGTGGCTAAAAATTCACTCGGCAAACTCAGAAAAAAAGCAATAACTGCAGGAGCCAACGTGTCACACCGCCTGCCTTTAAATTACATTCATATAGCAATGGTGACATCTACTGGCTATCGTGGCTAATTAAAGCTTCTCTATTTAATTAAGAAACAATTGCCATCAAACCGCATCTTTGCATTATGAGTATAACAGTTCCTCTGTCAGCTACGTGTTTGCGTAAGCGCACGCGACACTGCAGAGTCAACAAACACCTGTGACCTGTCTGCATGACGGTAAAATAAACCAAACACCCTGCAGAGTTTGTACCTGCCGCATTAGGAACTGCTTAGAAGCACATTGGCGCTTGGCCACGTAGCGTTAGGTTCTAAGAAGAAGGAATATGATAATTTCACCGAATAATTACCTGTAAAATCCGAAGAAACTCAGCAGTATGAACGCTCACACCCGAGGTGTGGCCGGAAGTTTCCACCTGAGCCCCCGCCCCTCCCTGGGACGCAACTGCTCCTGTGACCCGAGTTTCACCTCGGTGCTACTTATATTTACCATATTCCTTCATAATAAATATGAAAAGTAAAAAAATGTGGCTTTCACAAAGATTGCTAATGGTGATAAACACCGGGACTCAGAGAAAATAAATGATTTCTATTGCTTATTAATTTCCAGGCATCCCATGAGAATCTCAAAGAGATATTACCAACATCTTGTGATATTCAACAAGTTGCTGTCAGTGTTCATGCAGAGGGAATATAAAATAGTCCACAACATTATATGGATATTTAACATACAAATGTGGATTATGGAGGAATAACCCAAGCCAACATTTCTTTCATGAAAGGTAATGCTTTAATACACATTGTTACAGGGAGACATTATCCTCAGTGACAAATCTGGAATGTCTGGGACAGAAAATAAAAAAATGCTTGCAGCATATCGAGGCACCTTGACGAGCATGTTCACGTTTGATGGCACTTTTCAGCTAAACACTGCAAAGCAAACATTCCAATAACATAGGCCACCTTATGTCAGATTTACTTTTCAGTTAGTAGATTTATAGACAAGTAGAAGTGTGCCGAACAATTACAATATTTTCTGTCTATATTTCTGTGTAGATCTGAAGATTATGACTCTCCATCTTCTATATGTTATTCTACACATGTCAACAAGCTAAATTCTACTAAACTTGAAAGGCTGGTACCACATGTACTGAAGAATTTAGAAACTAAAAACAAGAAAGATAAACAGAATTTAAATCCAATGATTTCCAGCGGAGGAGGACGTTTACTTGATCTCAATGCTTCTGATGCGAACATCCCCCTCAAAGCCCAGGAATGAGTATTTCTCCGCCCCCATGCGGTTGGGGAAGTGGATTTTAGAGTCATCTGGCAAAGTCACCAGGAACTCCTCAGGGGTGAATTCAATGATGATCTAGGAAATAGCAGAGTGCGAGACAGAGAAAAGGAGATGTGACTTACTGAACTTCTGCAACAGAGGTGACTAACAGAAAGACAGAGGCGTGGGAGAGATTGCATATGGCAGTCACACATGCAAGGCCAGAATGTGTGCACACAAACACACCTTGAACTCCTCTCCTTGCTGGAATGGAAAGCCTCCCTCGCGGTGCTCCTCACACCAGTTGCCTCCTTCGTAAGAGTTGCAGACCACCGTGTTCTCATCTCCATGGGCGTTAAAGCGAGGGTTGATGTGCAACGTGATTTCCTGCTCACTGGGGCCGATATTCATTGCAAAGCTGTGGCACAACAAACAAAAGACACTTACTGCATTTCAATGTGGCTCCTTGTGGTTAAAAATGAGTAAAAGGACACCAAGTGCACAAAATATTGAGATAGCCTCAGCAGCTGCATAGCTGCATTTGCTAATCATCACGTTCATCGCCCACACATTACTGAGAGGAGGTTAATTGGTAGCCAGTAACTGATTAAAGCCTCCACCTCTGTTCCTGTGTTGGAATGTACAATAGCAACTGCCTTCATGTTCATGTTTAATCATTGCATTTCACAATAAGAATTAAGGAAAAGAAACTAGATTGAGAAAAAATGTCAAACATTCTTTGTCCTGGAAACATTCTGAGGAAATAAGGTTATGAATTTCATCACCCTACACATACGTTTATGGAAAGTACTTGGCATTGAAGTCACTATAATTTAATTTAAAGTGGTATACATGACAGTATAGCATGAAATATGGTTGTGGAATACAGGTGTGAACTACTATTAATGTAACCTGAACATCAAAAAGAATCAGTTTTACTGTTTTTTTGTTGTTGTTGCATATCAAGATAGGAAGCAGCACTTACTTTGTTGCATCAGGCTTGGGAACTCCAACAACAGTCAGGGTCTTTCCAACCTTGAAGGACATATTCTTTACGATCATATCCTACACAGAAACAGAGGGGTGGGATAGTGATACAGAGGGTTATTGTGTGCTAATACTACTTATTTTACTAGATCCAATTATTATTGCAGCCACAGGCCAAAAAACACCGCCAGCAGTGGACTCAGGGAACTCTCCACTCCTCACTCCATCTCTAGGAATTACAAAACACATGTTTTCAATTATACTTCCATTTGCGGATTACTCACAGATTCCTGTTCCACTATTTCCACAGCTCTTTTCCACTACGCAAGTTTTGGCAGAGGCCAGAAATGTTGAAAAAGGAAAAGGAACATATTTAACTAAGGGCAATACTGGGTAGCAAGTACACAGTGGAGGGAAAAAAAGGCTGAGCCCAGCAGGAACTGCTCCGTTGCTATTGTACATGTGGCAGGGGAACACTGACCTGTGCTATGATTAGGAAATTATAAACACAGATCACCATTCTTTAACAGTGTTTGCCACTTTGTCAAATTACGAATCTGGGAGACAGTGAACTGTCACCAAGGTAACAACTGCAAAAACAGTAGCCCTTTGAGGAGTTACAAGCGTTCACAATAATGTTAACTATGTGAGCTAAAGTGGGCGTTCTAGTTGAACTTACTAAAAACCCCAAAAAAGAAGGCAACGAAAAGAAACTGAAATGAATTGAAATGAAAGGGAGTGTAAAGGGATAGGCTGACATGGGTTCGACATTCTTTCCATCTTAGAGTCCAACTGTAAAGTGCGTGTATAGCACATGGCACTGGGGCTGGGCTGAGGTTGGAGCCGGCTGTCATCCCGCATTTCTCCCAAACGGCTGCTGTCTAAAGACTCCATATGGCATTGTCTGGGACCAAACACATCTATTTGTCACAAATAGAATAACAACCTCATTTTTACCTTGTTTTACTCTAGAATTACAGTTATCTTGCTGGAATTCCTGTGTAATATAAACACCAAATAGATCTTATACAGTACTAGAGACATTCGCTGACAGTACTGCATGGAAAATTAGCATCCACAGTCTGCTGACTCACTCCAAGAGGCAAAATAAAGAATCACAGTATAGCAGCATCTATCTATTTGACCACTGCATGGTGACTTTATTTCATTTCATCCTTGAATGTGATTTAAGCTTACTGCTCCCACTCTCCTGTGCCCTTTCCAAATACATCTAACCCTGTAGCCAAGCAAAAAAAAGAGTGATTACAGTGTCTTTTTTGTAATCTCCTCACCAAAGAAACAACAATGCATCACCTCCTATGTTCAACTCTCAATACTGAGACTGAGAGAAGGAATGATTGGAATGAAAAAGGCAAATGTTAACAAGCATTATTATTCTAATTTGATTAAATTATTGCAGGAAGAATATAACAACATAAGCAGTTGTTGTACTTGAGCATTTGCAGCTACTGAGAAAATCTGCACATAAATCAGTTCATATGTGACTGATGTGCAATGTAATGTGCACCGTCGTGAATATTTTGACCATAAAAGGCAATGACAGAAAAAACAAATCCACAAGGCCAGAGCTCTCAAAATCTAAATAAAAGTTATCTGTATTGAGATGCCTTTGCTAAAGCAGACTTCAGCTGGTTCCAGTACATCGGCATGGCACTGAAGTGAGCTGACACATGTCAACGACCTGTCAGCTACACTTTTAAAATGTGACCGAGCACTGTTTGTCCATCTGAGTAAGAAAATACAGAAGCTAAAAGACATGCAGCAGCATGATTTTGTAATCAAAATGATACTTACTTTCATCATCTTTGCAGATGGAGTCAAGGAGTTCAGCTGAGGAGAAATGAGAGTGCTGCAGGCAGGGCCTTCTCTCTCTGCAGCCTGACTGGAGACTATATACAGACAATGTGGGCGGTTCCTTAAACCTGAGTGACATTTCAAACAGCGAATACAATCAGGCCTTTAGTGAACACTGACCAATGGATTCAAAGTGAAGTTATAGACCACAAATAACTTATTTAGTGCTTAACAAGTGACTGCAGGCCTCAGGGAAGTGAGGATAATTGGTGATAGATCATTTGTTGACATGAGACTGCAACATTGTGACTGGGTGTTGTTGAGTCTGGCTGCAGGAGGGAGCTGAAGCCAGAGTGGCCGACAAAAATAGAAATGTATTTGTTACCAGGGAGACGACTAAATATTTAGCACAGCCCATAGCTTTAATGCCCGCTTACTGTACATGGCTCGTAACTTACAGCTGGATCAAATGGCAGCGTCCGAGATCAGTCTGACCGCCAAGAAAGTAAACTTTAGTTCAGAGAGAGGAAGCACAAAGTGAACTCTTGAAACTGAGTCAGGTCCTCAGAATGGTTTGAATCTGTGAACCAAAGCCAGTAGTGGGGTTGACTTCCATCTGCTGACATACAACTCACACAGTTGCTATGGTACAAAGAGGGAATAAGCAACACATACTATATGTACAGCTTTTCTTTCCTTTGGTTAGCTGGAATGGTGGGGACCTGATTAATGGCTGGGTTAAATCTATCTTGAAATGCACATAGTATGTGCATTAAACTAAATTAGTTTTTAACATTTGTTTTTGTAATTTGCATGTTTCAGTTCATGTGTCCACTGACAGAAGAGCACACACTCACAATGATAAACCTTTCAGCTGTTCTTTCTGAATGCTCTCTCACACGGTGTCTGCTCTTCTGTCTCGAACAGCTGGCCTGTATCAGTGATCCAAGGAACTGACCATGTCCAAGCCACAGCTTAATCTGTTCTCCTACTTCCTACTCAGCAAACAGAGATGTGCATTCCTCATTACATAATTTAATGTAAAGGTTTATCTCTCCTGAAGACGTATCTGGGAAAATAATTCAGTATGACTCCTCACTGGGAGAGCTACAGTTCTTGCACCAGACATTTAACGGGGCACAGATACGTGATATGTTTCCTCTTGCCCCAAGAACCAGTCTCAAGACAGTCACAAGATGATATACACAGAAACCTATCACAGGACACACACACACACACACACACACACACACACACACACACACACACACACAGTACACACAAGTATATACACACATATCCCATCTTTCTGTGGAAATAATACATATATTTATACAAATATTACCAGTAATTATAATTATAGACATAAGTAACTGTATTCATCATTATGCTTCACTAATGTTTCTTTATTTAAAATAACAGATCACTGCAATACAATCTTTTAAACTGTGTGTCAAGAAATAACCTAGCAATATTTCTAATATTTTTATTCCCTTTTACATAATTAACAATGACCATTAGGAGAAGATTTGTCTCTTACGACTGTTTCACTTGAACAGCTTGACCGAATCTTATACATTACTGGGGTGAGTGGACAGTGACCTGAGTGTATTTAAAACCAGTGTTCGCTGCCCTCCAGCGGTCACACAGATGAACTACACCGTAACGTAAACGTGCCATAAAAAAAAACAAAACAACATCCAGACCACTTATTTTAGACCAGCACAATCTGAACCGAAGTCGACCCTCCACAGAAAAAAGAGCGTTCTGGAAATTTCTTTGAGAAGACATTTTGATATTTTTCAGATTAAATAATTAATCAAATTCTCCACAAATAATGGCTATGGCAACAATTACCATCATTTAGTTTTATTAATTTCTTTCATTATTTGTGGTGTACAATCACTCTTGAATGAATAACATCCTTGTATTCGTGTATTCACTTAAACAGGTCTTGGTCATACACAGAAATGTTTAGCAAAAGATGCAAATCTGAGAGGGGAATCAAGCAGAGGATTTTTCATGCTCTTTCTACTTAATTAGCATTGGCATAAACCAAAAGAAAAACAAAAACAGTGAACAAGCCATCTGTTGAGCATCACCCATGATCTAGGATGATGTAATTACCATGACTAAGAAGTAAATCATATTAGGAATTCCTGGTATTTCCTTGTAACTCATTATACACTATTTGCATACTTAAATTTCAAACTAAGGTTAAAACTTTCGCTAGTCCCCATCTACACTTGAATATAGTGATTTATTTGTCAGCACCAACTCCTAAAAAGATTATTAGGCCTATTACTAATTAATTATTATTTTCACAGACTAAGATTTGCCTCATGTATGGAGAAAAACTATTTAAATGGCTTATGTTATATGCTATTTGAATAACTGAAATAATTAAGAGGATTACATGATTTTATTTTTATTTTTATTGTCAATACATCAACAGTACTGCGATTACGCCTTGTAATCATATGAACGACCCCCTCATGAACATTGGTCCGCTGCTATAATATTCAGAGTGACTGAAACACTATTGGTGAATAGAAAGTCAAAAAAGGCGTGTACACACGCTTAAACACACCTTCCTCATGATTATGAACGAGGTAGTGACAGTTTTATTTTTAAATGGCTTGAACGCAAACTGACGGCACATAAATGACGTGTATGTTGTTGTAATGTTGAGGGAAGTTGGCTGTTACTGATAACTGACGTTTAACGTAGCTATTGCTGCCTAATTAACGTTAGCGTGTGGAGCTTGCGGTGGTGGGACTAGTGTATGTGTGTTTGGTTGCCAATCGTCATCACAACATAATTGGCACCGCTTGAAATTTATTACTGCAAGGTTGGCATAGAAAATGGCATCAATAGCAGCGGCGCATGAGCCGGGCTCGATACCGCTAGCCGATGCCTTAGTCCCCGCGAGTATATTTGCTCCGGACCGGGGAGGATGCGGGGACGACGCCGGGGACGAGTGTTTCGAGGACGGCGACATGATCAATGGAGAGCCCGAGGATCGCGGGGTTGACTTTACTAACAAGGTAAAGCTCCTAGGCCCTGAATGTAGCCGCGCTGCGAAGCTAACGTTAGCTCAATGCTTGTGGGAATGAATGAATGAAAACAAATGACGTGTTCCTTGCTTATACCTATGTAATTACTAAGCACCATGTGCTAGTCCTTACTGTAGCTAACGAGTACTTCAGCGACAAATATTATACACGACTGGTTTAGTGGACATCGCTTTTGCTGACGTTAAGTAAAAAAAAAAAGCTAGTTGTGGCTAACGCTAGCCTAACCTAACGCCTACATGAGTTACCTTCATCAGTGAGAGCACTGCACCATATGTTGTTAACCATTTCTGATGATGCCGTGGCTGTGTAATGCGAACAAGAGTTGAACGAACCACTCTGCTTTTTTTTTTTTTTTATAAACAATCTAACAACACTGACTTGACACGGTGACTAAACCCCGATACATAAACACACATGGTGATGAAACACGGGGCAGCAACATATTGAAGAACCACCAGTGCCTGTGAGCAAGAACTATGAGACCTCCTCTGAATTACTGGCGTAAGCACTGAAAAATACTCTGACTAATCCAATGAGTATGTGTTTTGACATGGGGTAAACTTTTATGTCCAGTGTAGATGACAGCACTCTGACAGGGTCAAATGTCACATTACAGCTTGCACAGGGTTGCATCAGGGAGGCGGTTCCTTTTTCACCTTTGTCAGTTTCATCGGCTTTGTTCTACTGCTACTTCTACTAACTCTATAAATAAACCTACATGCCTGATCTTAGTAAACATGCTGAAACTGTTTCACTGGTGGTACTTTTTTAGGCTTATAGACACAGAGCAACCAGTGCTGTGTTCATACATGTCACCTTGTTTCATGGGAAGAGAGACAGCTGTGTTTGTTTGTGTCTTTTTGCTTTTGAACATTCCATCCCCCATTGATCAACTAGTTATGCATACCCTCAAGCGCAGTGACTGTCCCTCTTGAAAGCAAACACACCTGATGCAATCGCCAGCAACTTTTGAACTCCTTGGACAAAGGATTGTCTTTGATTGTACATCAGTCCTTGAAGAAGTATCGAGCCAGGGTCAGGATGGCATCAGTGATCATTGTTCTTTTCCTCTTTCCCTCTCTTCCCAATAGCTGGCACTTGTTAGTCCAAATGGAGAGCAATATGACTCCTTACTCCGCCAGCTGCGGGACAGGATGGAAGAGGGGTGTGGAGAGACCATCTATGTGATTGGGATGGGCTCAGGTGAGAAAAACAGATGCTGCGGAAGCTCCTCGAGCTTCCTTGGAAAGTTACAGTAGTGTGTCCAGAGTAGTTTTGGTAGTGCTATTATCCAGTCTGTGCCAGAGATGTTGATCACAGGATCACAGCAATCACAGGAGCCTTGGGTTAAATTATGTTCTAACCTCTTCTTGTCCTCCATCACTGTCGTAGATGGTGGTGACTGGGGTCTTGATGAGAAAGACATGGAGGCCTCAGTGGCCACGGTGCACTCTATGTGTGAGCAGCTGGAGGCCGACCTCATCCCGCTCAGAGAGCGCAACGAGACTGCCGGTTTGGTGCGTGACTATCTGATACGCAGGTGCGTGGGCGAGCTGGATTTCCTGGAGGTCAGGTGAGTGTTCGGAGACGACAATGCGACACCTCACAGCTACGGTGACAGCGTCTGTTCATTTATCAGTTCAAGTGTTCTTCTCAAGTCACCCTTGGTCCTAGATTTACCGATTTAAAAAATATTGAATTTATTTTGCACAAGCTCAATTGTTAATTTTGAAAGAATAAATGTAACATTGTGCTATAAGTGAACAGTAAATGTTTTGACACTGACAATTTCCCCATTATTTTTCTGTCATGTTGATGTTGCCATCCCTTTTTACTACACTGATAACATTTTCTTTTAATGAGACATGTCAAGAAATGATGCTTTCCTAGAACAGTTAAAATAATTGATTCTTTTTACTCCCCCCTGTATCCCCCAGAGTTGCAGTGGTGGGTAACGTGGATGCTGGTAAGAGTACTCTACTGGGAGTACTGACGCACGGAGAGCTGGACAATGGCAGGGGCTTCGCACGCCAGAAGCTCTTCAGGCACAAGCACGAGATGGAGAGTGGCAGGACCAGCAGTGTGGGCAACGATATCCTGGGGTTTGACCAGGAGGGACAGGTGAGGGGGTAGAGGGGTGGCAGAGCAGAGAGGTCCAGTTGGTGGTGTGATTCTAAAAGAATAGTTATCTGGCAACGAGGATCACCTCCGTCTGTCTGTACCCAGGTGGTGAATAAACCAGATAGTCATGGAGGAAGCCTGGACTGGACCAAAATCTGTGAGAAATCCTCCAAGGTCATTACCTTCATAGACCTGGCCGGCCATGAGAAATACCTCAAGACAACTGTGTTTGGGATGACTGGACACCTGCCTGACTTCTGTATGCTCATGGTAAACCAGTTTTATCACTTGACAAATGTGAAATGAAGCCTATACAGTGGCACAATGTAAAAGAAAACACATTCTTTTATGTATCTTTGATTTAAGTATTGAAATATAATTCCTTTGTGCCCTCCCTCTCCAGGTGGGCAGTAATGCAGGTATCGTTGGTATGACCAAAGAGCACCTGGGCCTGGCCTTAGCCCTGAATGTACCTGTGTTTGTAGTTGTAACCAAGATAGACATGTGTCCAGCCAACATCCTGCAAGGTCAGTCCATGTTTGCCATTTTTAGGTATAAAAAGAAAAACCCTAATGCATCTCACTCTATATCACTGTGCTTTTTGCTTTTCTCCTGACAGAGACACTGAAGCTGCTGCAGAGGTTACTGAAGTCCCCCGGCTGTAGGAAGATCCCTGTCCTGGTACAGAACAAGGACGACGTCATAGTCACGGCTTCAAACTTCAGTTCAGAGAGGTGTGAAGTCTGTCCCAGCCAGATTCAGAATGAGAGGGTAAATGTGCCCTTTGTGACCTCTGTGTATGTGTGTTGTGTGCCGCCAGGATGTGTCCCATCTTTCAGATATCCAATGTGACCGGAGAGAACATGGACCTCCTCAAGATGTTTCTCAACCTGCTCTCCTCCAGGACCTCCTACCGAGACGATCAGCCCGCAGAGTTTCAGATAGACGACACCTACTCTGTACCGGTACGCTGACCACGGACAAGCTCTTGACGCTGGATGAGTTGTACTGTGCGGAATTGCCACGCCAAGGGTACACCTTCCAAATGCTTCTTCTCTTAACCACCGGCCGTGTTCCGTGTTTACATTACAGGGAGTGGGAACAGTAGTATCAGGAACTACTTTACGCGGACTCATACGTCTGAATGATACCATGCTACTTGGGCCAGACCCCCTGGGTAGTTTCATCCCCATTGCTGTCAAATCAATCCACCGCAAGAGGATGCCTGTGAAGGAGGTTAGAGGTGGCCAGACCGCCTCATTTGCTCTGAAGAAGGTAGGGTGGGTGGGGGTGTATAGTAATCTAGTCACATCTAATCTAGTCTTAGCAGCAAAGCCTTATAATGGCCTAGAGAAATGATTAAACAGTGTGAAGTAGTAACAGGTCCTGTGTCTGTCTCTCTGCACATCCTATCATGTACAGATCAAGCGTTCGTCCATAAGGAAAGGCATGGTGATGGTGTCCCCAAGGTTGAGCCCACAGGCTACTTGGGAGTTTGAGGCTGAGATCCTGGTCCTGCATCATCCCACTACGATATCCCCCAGATACCAGGCCATGGGTGGGTAACACGGAAAGTAACTCTCTCAGATACGCTTCAAAACATGCGTACTTTAGTGACTCATTGTTACCTTCTCACAATGCTTAAACTGTTTGTTTTCCTGTTGTCTCTCCTTCTTTTCCTCTCACCCCTCAGTCCACTGTGGCAGCATAAGGCAGACCGCCACCATCTTGTCCATGAACAGAGACTGCTTACGGACAGGGGACAAGGCTTCTGTCCACTTCCGCTTCATCAAGACCCCCGAGTACCTGCACTGTGACCAGAGGCTGGTGTTCAGAGAGGGACGCACCAAGGCCGTCGGGACCATCACTAAGGTAGCAAAGCCTTCTGGGTAGATGAAGAAAGTTTACATTGGAATGTGGCTGTCGTGAAAGCCCAACTGTGCTAGGTTCTAAAAAAGTTAAATCTATACTTGTAAAAATTACTGATGACAGGAAAGAATTAAAATGCAGGATAAGCCTTCCATTTTTATGTACCTATTGCCTCGTGAAACACGATCCGGCCAGATGTTTGTTGCTGATGGCTGATTTCTTTGAATCTTTGGTGACTCCAATTCTTTTCAGCTCCTGCAGTCCACCAATAATTTGCCATCAAACTCCAAACCTCCACAAATCAAAATGCAGTCTACAAAAAAGGCACCGCTCCGAAAAGAGGACGGCACCACAGCAGCCGGCGACGATGCGACGACGATAGCACAGTCAGCGGGACCCAACACAACACAACCGGTGAGTCGCTAAGTCAAAGAGCCGCATGTGCTGCTGTTTGTTACTCTTCTGGTGTTTCGCTGTCTTTGTTTCCTCTTAATGTACTGTATTACTTGCCCTAACATTGCTGTTCTCTAACTTTTTAACTCATCTGTATCCTCTTCCTTTCTTTTTTCCTGTGCAACATCTTATCCAACACATCCTGCTTGATTTTGTCTCATTTCATCCCAAACTCTTAATTTTATCATGTCACCATCGCACCTTTACACTCTGTCCTCCCTCTCCTCTGCTTGCACGGCTGGCTTCCTAAGGGAGAGGGAGATGAAGGACCCCTCAGATAAAGGAGGGCAACAAAGAGAACAAGGTAAAATGGGTCAATTCAAAATGAACCACAGAAGCAGAGATTGTATTTTGCAAAGCCAGATCCTGGAGGTCCTAGTCCGGTAGACTTATTCCTTCCTCATTTCTTGTTTGTTTTTTTTACGTTCCAGGATGTTACTACTTGAAAGTATTAGTTAAAAACTTCAAATGTGCATGTGAGTTTGGCCTCATCAAATTTTCCTGCTATCTCTCCTTCGTAGCCAAAGTCTGGAGGAGGTGGGAGGAGAAGGGGTGGCCAGAGGCACAAAGGAAAAGGCCAGAACAGCAGCACCAACTCCACAGCAACTCCCTCCTCATCAGGGACAGGAGGCTGCTGAACTGCCCTCCTGTCCCTTGCGAACCTCCCTCTCTGCGATCACTCCACCAAGTGTCTTCATTCCACAAACCATGAACGAGAGAGACACTTTCCTCAGTCTTATTACTACTTGCCTTTTTACACCAGATCCTGTTGGTTTTTTTTTTTTTAACTTTTAAAGGGAACACAAAGGGGTATGTCCCAAACCACAAGGCATACACTCTTTATGCATTTTAATGTAAGCTGCCTTTGCTATTTTGAATGGTTTGGGTAATGGAAGCAGTGGGGTTTCTAAAAGGTAGCCTCGCTGAAGATGATGATTTATTTAATTGTATCCATATTTAATGTGCATCTATGAAATTTACAATTCAGTCCTCTGGCTCAGTGTCAGTGGTGGGGAGGGAGGCTAAACCCAAAACGAGGGTCCAGTACCAATATGAGCAGCTATAAGTGGAACCCCCCCCCCCCCATGCATTCCCTGTGTATTTGCAATGAAAAACAGTTGATGTACTATTTATATTGCATATGTAAATTAGATGTTAGCTGTGCTCTGATTGGACAGATGCCACTGTACAAAATGTATGCAAATCACAACTGAATGTAGCAGGAAGGCACATAGTGATTTCAAATTCTAGATCTACAGAAAATATAAGCTGTTACATTTTATAATTGTCAGTTATTTATTTGGCATACATGCAGAATGTTGACTTTCAGGACGGTCTCGGATCTTTCCACCTCCCCTCATCTGTGCGCTTAGATTCAGTAGTAATCTCTCATGCCTCCATGTACACTCCTTAGACCAGTAGTGTTAGTACAAAAACACAGCACACAATCTTGTAACTCCACAAGTAGCTCATGATTTTAAGACATGCAGTACTTGCAGTGCTACTTTTAACTCTCGTACCCCATGCGTTACGGCCTGTTGCTGTTAACACGTGACATTTTAAACACACCATGCCGCTAAAAACTGACCATTAATAAAAAGGCTTTACTGAACTTTTCAACAATGCTTCTTTTTCTACAGGTGCGTCACCTCATTTTTTTCATTATGTATTAAAACTTCATATACAATACTAAGTAATTTGTTGGTGTGAAAAAATATTTAACTTCAATGCCACAGGAAAAAGGGGTGGGTTTTCATAATGTTGATGTTCTTCTTCTCAAATATACTGTAACTCATTTTATGTACAGTAATGGAGGAGTGTGTGGCTGGATTTTCTTTGAGATAATGCCAGACAGCAGTATCTCCTTCTGTATTTCGACTAATGATTTTTTGACAATCAGTATATTGTGATTTATGCAGGCTACAGTAGCTACAAATCATGTTAAACCACAAACTTTAGTTGATTGTGTTTTCTGCACATAGGAAAGTTACAGAAATCAATGAAAAAAAAAGAAATCTTCACTGAAATTACACATTTTCAAACTGTACACCTGCAAGACCTCCTTACCTTGCCAAGAATAACAACCAATACAACAAATATGTTGCTACTATATGCAGTAAGTATCTGAAAATTGACCAGCTATAAATGTAAAAAGTGAACGTAAAGTTTAGTTTGGTCTGCATCAGTTATTCTTTTTTTAAACATATCAACCCTCTTGAGCCCCAGCTTGCAGTCGACCGTTAGAGAGTGGTCCAGTCTGATTAAGAAACAGGCAAGAGGTCAGTTTGGAAACTGAAAGATAAGAATGATTAAGTCTTATAGTGTATATTTAGTCACAAATGACAGATGCGTTTACTTTATACACAAAACATTACAAATTATAGACCATGTACGTATATTATATATATTTATGTAACATTTAGAATTTAACACAAAAAAAGTATTTATCTGCTTCATTTACACAATGTCATACAAGTGCAGACTGCACACTACCACTGTTAAGGTAGCACATGTAGTGTTGTATCACTGTTTGAAAAGGCTTTATTTGGCGTGTGCAACAACAGTAAATTATGAAATATTTAGGGGCCTTCATGATTGAGGTAAGTAGCACTCCTCTCAAAAAGAAATTGTAACGTTACAGCTCCATGTTTAGGAATGTTCTGTTTCGCTCTTAATTGTGAATGATGTGGAATCTAGGGTCATGTTAAGCAGTCCTGTCAAAGACAGACAACCAATGACAGAACGGACTGCGTCTCACTGCTATGCAACACAGTGTATTCAGTAGTTAAGAAATACAGTTCCAGTCCAGTGAGTACAGACTATTCTGTACTACAGTACTGTGTTGTGTTTTACTTATATGACTTTAGATAGTTTCAACCCTAATGTGAAACCCCCTGTACTGGGTCTGAATAAAAATAAAGTATGCACCTCAATGCACACATGCTTCAGCTCATCCAAAACTGCGGATCTGTATGGCGACATGAGATTTTCAGTCATCGTTATTAGGCTGCAACACTTGTTCAAGATCTGACAGATTGGGTGTGGGCAGTAGTCTCTTACTGTAGGGGACAGCAGTGTCTCAATTCATGACAGACAGTCTGTAAGAAACAAGCAAAGAAACATCAAAACAAACAGACGTACGGGACAGGGGAGGATTCAGCCTGCTCTTTGCTGCGTGTCTAGCCATCAATGTCCCAGCTGAAGAGGTGGTGTTTCACCAACATGTCCTGCACGCCCTCTTTCAGTGGCCTCTGCTCCTTCTCCTGGGGAAAAAAAGAAAAACGCATAAAGCTTTCCTCAAAAGACAAAATCTACATGACAACACAGAGCAGCTCCTCCATCAATCAGCAGTTTTAAAAAAAGACATTTCATCTTTGACTGCTAATGCAAAAACCTTGCTGACATCACGGACCAGAGCCTGGCCAGAGGTGATTTAAATATTCAACATACAGGGAGGAGTTTACTAATGGGGGGGGGTTTTGCCCTATGATGACTACTGACACGATCGCATTGAAATGAGACAATCTGATAAATGGTGGCAACAACAGGAACTGCAGAGATGATTTGCAGGGTATTCAAAATCAGCAGGTTAATAAAACTAGTGTATCTAATGACTATGCTATAGCATCTACAGTCTCATACAGGACATGTTACCTAGAGATCCCAACTAAAGAGGTGATGCTGAACCAGCACATCCATAACGTCTGCTTTCAGAATAGCGGATTTCTGAAAAAGCATAAAGTCATAAAGTTTTCGTCCCTGAATATTAATATGTTGTCCTTGGAATAGTCAGACTCCCTTACTACTGCTCTATGTGGTGACACTGTGGTTTTGTGCGTTGCTCACCTCTTTTTTGTCAGGTAGCTCACAATCTTGGGAGAGACTGAAGGCAAACTTTGATAGGACCCTGAGGAAACAACAAGAACACCGGCCATCATTTGTTTTATTGGTCAGATCATGTGTCTAGGTCTTGAAGACATGTTTCAGTATTCCACTAATCAGGAATATGTGATAAGAACTGTATTGTAACCATCTGTAATTTGTTTGCTAAAAGTTTACACATTCAATCACTTTGAACACTTCTGCTGAGATTTTGTTTGCATACCAATCTGAGACGGCTCGAATCAAGAGAGCCTGCGGTTTTCTTACCTGAGCTCACACTTGATCTGTACCCATCCAGGGCTGCGAAGGAACGACCAGGGGTGATACCATTTCTCTACAGCAGCCATGCTGGAACACAACACCTCCAGCCATAAGTGTAACACCTGCTCACTGGGGGGGACAGACACACGTTGAGAACAGCGCAAGAGTGTGGGCGTGTTACTCAGCATTTGCACCATACCGCGTATACATAGTTCTGTGTGTGTGTGTGTGTGTGTGTGTGCACGTGCCAGTCTTAAAAACTCACTTGAGGCCGACGCAGACCAGAGACCTAAACTTGACATCCATCTGAGCGTGTGCTGTGTCGTGGCTCATGTTGACTGACTGCACTGCCTGAAAGAGCAGACAGAGGACGCTGATGCACTTCCTACCAACCTTCATTTCTACAGGCTGAGTTTAGAGACATGACTGCGCCTCACCGCCCAACACTTCTTTAAAGAAACAAATGTGTTGTCAGGTCCAAATTTGTACTCACTCTGTACAGTAGCTCCTCTGGCGTTAGTACTTTCCCATCTTCATCTAACCTGGTAAATGCCAAAGATAATGAGTCATTACTTTACTTTAAAACCAAGTTTATCAAAAGAGAGTTTCTCTGACAAAAGCATGCAGACACGGGTTAGTTTCCCCATTATGTTCTTAATGGACAGTATCTCAACTCATTTGGATGATCTAGTCTTCAAAACAAGTGATTTTCACTTCAGTGTATTTTTGCTTTTACAATACCCCATACTTAAAAAATTAAAATTATAAAGGTGAATTGAGCTTGACAGCTCTAATGAAAACACGATAAGTGTCTGTGTTCTACCTGTAAGTTTTACATAGCACCAGTCTCGAGTAGACAGAGTTGAAGTCCCTCTCTACCTCTCTGCTGGCCGCCTGAGAAGACAAAGAATGATAACATGAAAACTTATATGGCAACAGAGTGCAACATGTTTCCATGTAGGATTAAAGAAAGAAGCTCTCCTACTTCCTCTATGAATAACCAGGGGTGACAGGGCCCTCCCAGTATAGAAGGCTTCTTAAGGCCGTGCTGAAAGATGGCCTTGAGGGCGGGACACAGTGTGCCCCTGGCCAGGTCTGTCACTGCCTCCGTCACAGAGTCATCCCCTGCTAATGAGTACTGTGGACAGACAAGAGCACCAGTCAACGTTTAGGACACTAAGTGCTGGAATGGAAACACGAAGAAAAACAACAAATATCAGATGAACACTGTAACAAACATCTGCAGGACCAATTTATGTATAGAAAAAAAACCTGCTTCCTTACCTCTTTGCTTCTTTCATCTAGGATCTCCACAAACTTTGCTGGAAACCAGCCTGTAAAAAGGACCCACAGAAAGTTTAAGTCAAATGAGTTGAGAGGCAGAGTACAGAAAAAAATCTAATATCCAGATGGCAAAAGTGGTTGTTGATACATAAGAAAAGGTCACACACCTCTGAGGCCGTTGAGCTCTCCGACCCAGCAGTGTTCATCCTTCTGTGAGATGATCTGAGGGAGGAAGATAAAAATACAGTGGCATAAAAACTGGAGATAAGGTACTATATGAACTATACACAACATATCCCCCTAGCGCATGACTGGAAACGACAAGTAGTGTCATGTTTGTGTGTTTGTCTCTGACTCACAGTGATGATGTCATTCTTTCTGAAGCCCAGCTCGTCGTCGTCGTGTCGCTCAAAATCAAGCAAAGCCTTCGCCCGTCTCCGCCGGTTGCGGGACACAACGAGGAAGTTTTCGTGATCTCTCTGGTGGCTCTCCATGGAGTAGTCAGGAGTCAGGTCCTGGAGAGAGGAGGTGGGAGAAGTCGGATCAAAAGAAGTCAAAATGGATCTACACTAATAGCTGCGAAGGGACAATATTACAATGTTAGTTTCAGGACTAAACCATTGAGCCTGACATGCCAGCAAATGAAGGTTTGCCCCTCTTACTGCTCCTCTTATTTTGGTTGGTTTGTGACTATCCACAACAGGACATAAAGCATCCTGTTGTGCTGCAGCGTGTGAACTCACAGTACTGGAGTGATGTGGGTCCAAACAGTGGAAGTGCTCTGCAGTGCGAGCTATGGCCTCGCGCAGAGAAGCCACCAGCTCCGTCTGCTTAATGTTCTTGGACTTCAGAGCCTCTGCCTCATCCTCCCCAAACAGCAAGGAGCTCAGTGTGGACTTCCTGCGCAGGGACTGTCTCCTCACCACCTGCGCATACACAAACGCAAAATAAATTAGCTGTTCTTTTGGACTTCTTTTAATAAAAACAACGGACACGTACACCTCCTAATCTGCCCAAACTACATGTGACACAGTTTAAGCACAGCTACAACACAAGTTAGACACTACTGCTTCTAACAAAAACAACTGACCTTGTTGAGATTTGCATTGAGTGAAGTGTTGTTTCCATTGCTGAGCTGTGCCTGTTCATTTAGGATATAAGCGAGGTGCTTGTGTCGGTGGGCTTCCAGCGTTTCTTGGGAGAGTGTCCCTGCCAGCCTCATGGCTTCCCCAAGAACAGAAGGCCCATCTCTCAGCTGGCTCGGCAAGTCCGACAGAGTATTAAAAATGGAAGCAGAGTTCTCTGATGATACAAGCTCGTCCTCCTGGGTTTGTGGAGCAAATATCACACGGATTAGTACTTATCATATATAGGTTGTGTCAACAGTAGGAGTAGCTGGTGAATAGTTGGTGTGGGATGTGGGATGATTTCTAGCTATAGTGCAAAATGTCTGTTGGCATTCATTGCTATAGCCAGGGAGTTAAGTCTCAGCAAATAGGTGGTGTAGTGCAAATACCTTGAGCTTGAGCATGCCCAGCGTGACCTGGAAGAGCACCAGTGAGCCCTGGTAGAAGAGGAGATCCCAGATCCTGAGGAGCAGACGGATGTCCACCACACTGGCAAATGATGTCAGGAACCAATGGAGTGTGATCAGCGACAGCTCTGGATGTGTAAGGGGAGGGGTTACATAATGTCTGCCATGTATATGCGCTTATATACAACAACGAGTCAGCTCCATCACATCACAATGTTCTTTGAATATCCACATTGTGTCTCTGAGCCGATGTACCTCACTTTCACCATCTTCCCTAATACCCATCGTTACCTATGTCATGCTCCTGCAGGAGGCGGTCGAGCGCTGGCAGGTACTGAACAATGAGCTGACGAAGAACCCTCTGGTCCGTTTGGACTCCGAGCAGAGTGGAAGAGAAGTAAGACGGAGGAAGGAGGTCCTCGATCAGGGCACACATCATCCACAGTACATCCTCCTCCTCGAGAAAGAGCAGCAGACAGGAAACCACCTGAGGCGGTCAAGACACAGATCCGGGAAAGAGGCAGGTGAATGGAAAAACATAGAAAAGTGGGTATTTGCCTCTGTTCAGTGAGCTGCATGGTGTAATGTAGTTTTTTTATTTATGGAGAAATTGGGTTCTGTATGTACAGTCTGTGTTCTCACCATGCCGGTCCCCTGACAGTACCCAATGTCTGGGTAGAGCCAGGCTAGGCCTTTCAGCACTCGTCTCAGCCTTGGCACTCCAACACTGTTCAGGCTACTGAAACACGCATTGGTCGGCATAGTCCGTAACAGGTCCTTCTCTATCTGACAGACAGAAGTTAATAAACGATTACACAATGAATAAAAAACATTAAGAAAAGTGGTGACAACATGATAATGTTAATAGCTGCTTCCTTCATGTGATTTGGGGCTTTAGGAACTACTATGTCTCAGTGTTTGTAGGATAACCACAGTGGCATTGTGTGCGTCACATGCAGGTAGGGACTTTACCTGTTTTGCTGTGGTGGAGTCCTCATTGGAGCTGTTCTTAATGATTTCTCTGTAGGAGATCTCAGAGGTCCTCTTCTTCTGCAGTGCTCCAGACAACCGCATCCAAAGCTAGAAGTCAGAACATCACTAAAGCCTTAAAAGCTTGTTTTGGTTCCTTTGGAAATCACTAAAAACTGCAATACTGTAAATGCTCTCTAGTAACAATAAGTTTATTCTTTAATTGTTCTTATTTTACATTAAAAGGTGACCATTTTGGGTAGTATTTTTGCACAATACATACCACTTCTAGTCAGTGTCACAAATAGTTCACCCCTGCTGTGCATGTCTACTTACCTGTGGCCTCATGCTGTGAGGTATGCCCCCGAGCACCAGTGAGCGCAGACGCTCAGACCGTGCAAGGACAGGATCAATGAGCTCCCAGGTCAGGTCGCCCACCGTGTGGTTGTGGGTGAACTCCAGGTGGGCTTGCCAGCGCAATCGCTGCTGGGGGTCCTCACGCTGGGGCGAGCCTTCAGTGCCCAGCCAGGACCTGGGCTCCACACCGTCTGAGCGAGAAGAGAAATGTCAGGATTTGGACTGGATGCTTGTTTGTCTTCTTTGTAACTAGAATGTTAACGTGGCTGAGCGCCATGTGATCTCTTGAGCTGAGGAGATTGGAATATTGGACAATGATAGCAAGTAGAACTGTAATGTAACCCAGCATGAGAGCCATGTGACAGCGAGGGGGAACAAAAAACACACACTGCTGCCACACAAAATATTGGATCACTGTACCCAGACATGAAGATTTCCATTTATTTTTAAATGGGATTCAGGGATTTATTCATTATCTAGCAAAAGGAGTGAGGGCAGAAGAAATTGGTGGACGTGTGGACATGTGGGTGAACACATTACCTTCAGTGTCCACTCTGAAGCCAAACTCATCATACTGGAGTTCGGGCTGTTCGGAGGAGTCTTTCTGTCACGACAAACAAATAACAAGCATTTAGTTAGTCTACATCACCAGCTGAGGAAGGCCTCAGCAGCTTTTCTCAGCCTCTCAGATGCCAGTTAGCGCAACAGAGCAGATGTCACGCTGTCACATGAAGACAAAGCTCCTCAGGCATTTTTGTTGTTTTTGTTTTCAGTCACGCTATGCACATAGGTCATTGCATTTCATCTTATTCATTCTCTACTGATTATTGTCACCAAAACACAAGAAATATTTACGACAGTTTGAACACGAACAACATATGAATTCACATCCTCACCTGATGGTACTTGGCCAAGATGTCCTGAGGCCACATGCTCGGGGTGAGAGCAGAGAATGGCCCACCGGGGGCTGGTGTGTAGGTACCTACAACAGAGACAGATTCATGTATCCGAAAAAACGAAAATATGATTAAATACACAAGTGAGGCATTAGAATATACCCAAAGCGAAGAGTGAGAGAATTTAATAAATCAACTAAAATGATTGAAATGATAACTATTAACTTTTTCTCAGCAATCCAAGGTCAGTGTGCATTTGTGTACATGAATAAATCTTGAAAACCAGAAACAAATTCATGGTGCCCTCTCTTCACACTCAGAGGGTGTAGCTCTTGTGTTGAAAACGACCTAATTCATACAAAGCCATACCTGACATTTTGAGTGAATAGCCTCTATATGCCACAGTCACTCTGGAGAAAGGAGGTCAGCAGACAGCAGTCACTCTGCAGGAAAAACAAAAGGATGGTGGTTTCATTCCTGATTCTGACAACATGTGAGACCCCCCGAGGACGACACTAAATCCCATGTGCCCCAGGTGTGGGTACCTTAACACTGAAGAAATAGAGTCCGTTCTGCAACAATCCTGCAGCAAACCAATGTTCACTTCTTAATGAGTGAAGGGAGAGACTCAGAGGCTTTATGCAATCACCATCAGAGAGAGAGAGAGAGGGAGGGAAAGAGAGATTCTTGTGTCTCCTCTCAAGGCCACATGATGGCTTTGTCTGACCAGAAGCCGTTAAACTCATTTAACTCTGCATGTCTGTTCATACTCTATTTTTACATAGTGAAGGTCCTGGGGCAAAATGAACAAATTGTGGGATTACTGTCAGATGACTCTTGGCTAGCAAATCATGACAAATAGCATACTCACTATTCACTTTTTTAAAAAGAAATTCATTTAGTGAACAGCTTTTTCTCGAGTGCCGCTGCTCAGTGAACTTTTGAACATAGCTCTAAAGACTCTTCTCATTGCAGAAACTCTAGCTACTGAGCAGCCACCCAGAACCCTCGACATTTTGGTTATGGCTAGGCTGCTTAAAAAAAAAAGGTCATCTCATGGCAATCAGCCAACATTTAGAAAATGTCTGAAATTAAATACACAAAATGTTAATGTTCTTTTTTCTCAGTCACTTGAAAATGTCTGAACATGTGCTGCTTATGAACATATATTAGATATTGAAGCCAATGCTTCAATGAAGCAGATCAAAGATGCTGCCCTAATCAATTCTGAGCACACAGACTAATCACAAATCCCTTGTTTCAGCGCAATTTCATTAATGAGAGCCAAAGCTCCTACATCACTCAAACCATAGAGTAGGAGGAGGAGAATTTGGATGCTGACAACATCATGACATCTTGCTGTCACTTTTATATCACAAACACTTCCACAGTCTTAAGTCGATGGCAGGAACATCTCAGGAGATTCCTGCAAAGTCTCTCGGTTTCTCCTTACTGTGAAAACGTAGCCACATGTGAAACAGCTGGGGGGGGGGCACTTCAGGAGAAAATGCACAGTATAGCAGCAAGAGGGGACAGTATTCAGAATGTAAGCTGATAATCCACACGCAAACATGCGCCGGCCGACACAACAGCATAACAGCCATAACCTGCAAAGAAGAGGCTCACCAGCATGCAAACACTCTGCCAAAATGATTCATTCCAGCAGCAGGCTTGCGGCATCTGAAGAGGGATTTAGGACTTAAGAGAGATGAGAAATCAATTTGTGGTTTGGAGGACAGCCAAGTACTTTGAGGCTAGAAGTGTGTGAAGCTCAGGGGAGAACCGGGATTTTGGAGCGACTCCCTTACAAGAACACTAACAGTTTAATCACCTGCCAAGAAAACCAACATGACAGAAGCCCCCTCCTGCAAACTGTTGCATGCATCCACAATCTCACTGCAAAGGAAGTGCTATGTAAGACCTGAAGTGATCAGTCGATTAAACATGAATGTCAGTCAGTTTCAGCAATTTAGCAAACACACACGCCAAACACTGTCACCTTTATATTATATCAAGTACAGTGGGCCGCCAAAGACATATCAAACTTGGTATACACTTGTGGATTATGGAAAACAAAGCATATTAATGTCTGTCCTATTCTGATAAGTTGATTTTATACATCTTATATCATCTGTCTCATTCCATCGTATCCAACTTTTTCTATTACCGAATTTGAGGGTTCCTTTGCAAAAATGTTTAAAATGTAAAATATCAGCTGATCTATTACTATCCTTGTCAAAATGCCAGATTCCAAAACTCCAAAGCACCTCAAAGCAAATCACTCCTGGTGATTGGGCTGGTCCCGTAATACAGAGTCTTTTCCATCTCATTCTGATCTTACTCTTTATCTTTTCTATTGTTGAGGTGTGGCTGTGATCAGCCTGTGTTTGCACACACTGGTGAACACCCTGCTGCAACAAAAGCAAAGAGTAACATCCTGCTCTCGAGTCAAGTCAAATTTATTTATGTAGCCCAATGTCACAAAATTTGCCTGAAGGGGCTTTGAGAGCCTGTGCGACAGTGAACAAACACGGCAAAACTCAAGAGCAGAGTGAGTTTTTGTTGTCTTGCCCTGTCGGCCTGCCCAACCGACAACCCCCTTCCCCATAACCACGACAACAATGAGTCACGTTCCCCTCCCATTAAAAACATGCCCACCTACACAGCCGTATCTGTCAGAGCATTACTGCCTATAGCGCCCCTCCAAGTTTGCTTCGTCAGAATATAGATAAATAGTTTTCTTTGGCAGTTTCTGTATTCCTGCCTCTCTCTCTCTTTCTCTCTCTCACACACAGGCAAAGAGACACAAGGGAAATTGCACAGGAATTGGACAAGGAATGTCACTTCCTCAAGAGAAGAAAGATAAGGAAATATTAGGGGTGGAAACACCAGGCTACAGGGGAAAAGGAGCGTTAAAGCAGCTTACAGCGGTCGATCCTTCTAGTTTCAAGCTTTGTACTGTACAGTACTAAAGCTTTATTCAGGGCAGACCAAAACATTCGATCGTATATAGCAATACATAGTGTAACATTATGGTATAGACGGATAGAGTAAACCAGCGAATGGGAGCGGACAGTGTTGCTGACGTTGTGCACGGTCATTCATTCGAACCACACGTGATGAAGCAAAATATCGCTGTGGGCGATACGAAAGTGTTCTGCTTACTTGCATGTAAGCGTCTGTACGTGATGTCACTGTGAGCCTTAAGAAAGCGTAACGCTCAACACGAGCGACATTCACGTTTCTTCCAAACCCCTTGCTGACGTCACGTGCGGTCAGAGGACTGTGCAATGAGCAACCTTATTTTTTTTTTCAATTCGCCCGACTGCGTCTGCATTTTTTTGCATTCATTTATTTACAAATATCCCGCCATAAAATATGCAGTATGATTATACCCCGTGCATATAGGAATTAATAAAACTCCTAACATCCGTCTCATCCACGTATTCACTCTGAGTTGTCAGCTGTTAGCCATACGCGCTACCTTTAGCTTTTAGCTAACACTTAACGCACAACAGTGCACACTGGCCTGCTTGCATGACTTACCGTGACATTATTCTGGGGAAAGTACAAGGTTATGGTTTTTGCCGTACGTGCCGTCTGTCGTTGGAAACGGGAACACACCATATGTTATGCCATCGTTCCCGTGTTTGTGATTACCCTGCGTTGTGCACCTGCTCGCGACGCGTAGCTCCGTCGTATCCCTACGCCCTCTAATGGTTTTCCCTTCCCGTCCCGAGAAGTAGTTCCACATCCCGGAACTCCACTTCTCAGAGAAAATATCCTTCCGCGGGGAATGGATGACGTAGGCGCACGACGTGTATTTGTTCCACTCATTCATTTTTCCCCTCTCGTCCCTTCCTTACCTCATTCACTCCAGCAGCCAGTCACGAATCACATCCGCACCAATTATAATGTGAGATGAAATTTTGTGTTTTTATTTTCTATTTTGAACGACATATATTTCCTTTGAGTCATGCCTATGTAAGAGGGTTTGTCCCTCATAAACTGGCAATGAGAAGAAAACAGCTGTATGTGACAAAACCGGTTATGATTTTAAACATTTCATGGAAAGGTTTTATTTTGGACGTTGCATTTTCTGATAAGGTAATAACACATACAGTATATTATTATCAGTTGGTAGGCTATTAACTTGCTTATGATATTGGCATTATGATATATCCTTTCTTTTCTTACCCCAATAAGTAGGAGTATTGGTAAACTATCCATACGAAATACAGATTTAAATCATACAGGCAAAGTTTTTAAATATGAAAACGAGCCATAATGACAACAACAAAACTTTAACAGTGAAACATTTGTCATTTGATTGTTATGAGACAAACCATTAACTTTTGTTTAAAACCACTTACAAGTGATTTGACATAATGCATAATACTTTTACACTCTTGCTCCACAAGATGTCCCTGTGGTGACGCTTTTTGGTACACTCATTACAGCTCAGCCATATAACGTATGTTTCATTTATTGTACCCCCCACACACACACACACACACACACAAGCCTCCATCATCCATCTCTACAGAAAATTTTGCACTGTTAAAACGTACATTCTTTTAAAAAAAAAAAAAAAAAGAAACTGTGAGTGTGTGTGTGTGTGTGTATGAAAGCACACACATTGCATAGTCTCCTGACTGTGAAGCCAATAATCCTTTAAAATGCTAACCTTCTGTCACCCTATCTTTACCAAGAGTCCACCCCTCAGATCCTGTATACCTCCTTTATTTTTCATGTGTTCTTGTCTTCTTTTGCCACTGACACACATAGACCTGCATGCAGTAAAACGCTGGTATGTCCTTTTCTTTGAAAAAATCTCTTTCACTTTACGTAGCCTAGCAGGAACCCGGCCTAACCCCGCCTCCTGCCTCTGCCCTCTGACACATTAGTATGACGCTAGTCTGGTTCTAACCCACTTGCTGCTCAGTTTGCTGCACTGTGCTGGAGTGAGTCACATCATTAAAAATGCTGCAGCCTAAAGCCGACCTTGCCAACAGCTTGTTGGTCAAATAGCCCAAATGCTGCATCCACCCTACATATCACAGTGATGTGGGAGTGGCTCAGTCCTCAGTTCTCTGCCACCTCTTTCCCCCTCCTCTACCTGCTCCAGTTCTCATCTGGCTTTCTGTCTTCGTCATGTTTGACAGAATGATGTGCACTGTCAAGCAAGCCCTCGATCGTACACTGCAGTTGCTATGACGTCAGACAGAGGCAGAGGGGAGGCGGAGGGAGATGTCAGGGGGGAGACAGACAGAAATCGAGAAACACAGAGGATGGGGGGAATACATGGGAGAGGAGGGGGAAAGAGAACAAAGCTACAATAAAGGGAAGTGTGGCTGAAAAAATATAGGAGGGGGAGCAACAGATTGAAGTAGGTGTGTGCATGTGTGTGTGTGTGTGTGTGTTTCTGTAGCGTAAGAAAAGGGAATGATTAAAGGCATGACTAAGGTTGGGAATAAAAAGAAAACAGAGAAAGATGAGGTGGGAGTGAGGACGTGGGCTGAAAGGGGCATTTTTCAGATATATTATTCATAGGCAGCAATGGAAACCTCAGGCTCACAGCCTTGTTACATACGTGGGTGTGTTTTTAGTCAGCTCAAAAGCTTGTACGCACACACACGTACTCATGAACAAGTGTTACTGACATGTTCATTGGAAGGTGAAAGTGTTTATTGATCCAGCATGAATCAGCAGGTTATAC
This sequence comes from Psettodes erumei, assembly GCA_016785225.1. Classification (NCBI taxonomy): domain Eukaryota; kingdom Metazoa; phylum Chordata; class Actinopteri; order Pleuronectiformes; family Psettodidae; genus Psettodes; species Psettodes erumei. The sequence goes on along the minus strand of JAFBJZ010000738.1, from coordinate 605,189 downwards.
CATCAGATGGATGAGAGAAGAAAAGAAACAGAGAGAACCACTTGTTCACACTGGATCACTTTGCTGCAGTCTTGCAGTTTTACTTTAGGACAGAAGATAGCGCTGTTGCATTACATCAGGTCGTATGCAATTAACCGTGTTTGTGGGGCATATTTGAGCAGATTATTGTAAATGTAAATGTGTGTGTGTGTGTGTGTGTGTGTGTGTGTGTGTGTGTGTGTGTGTGTGTGTGTGGCCACATGTGCGCATGCTTGCAAGCATGCAGTGATGTTATGAAAATGGGCTTGTCTGCCCACATATCAGAGCTGTTTGTGAGTATGCTTTATGTGTGTACATGCATTATTGTCTTGTGGACATCGCTACATCTTAAACTAACCATTGAAGATGGAACATGATGAAGTCTACATGTCCCCACTGTCATGATCAAAAATACATAGGACACTGAACAGGTTTATATAACCTGCATGATGTGGCCTCTGCCTTTGGGTTAATTTACATCACTTATGCATATAAGGCCAGGATAGACTGGGCCAGGCTGGGTCTCTTGGGCTGGATCATGGGGCTTCCACACAGCTGCTCCCCCAGTCTCAAAGGACCTCTCCTGTGATGAGGAGGATTGAAGGTAAAGGGCAGGGGCTCTGAGGCTACCCAGTCCAATGGTAAGTGATTTCTCCTGGGTGTCGTGATGGGAGTGGCTGCTCGTTGTATTTACGACTCGGTGTTTTCAAATTTATACTATACGTGTGGTGGAGCACGTGAGGCGAAGATGAGGGAAGGAAAACATGTTTCATATCTGTAATACTGAGAAGGAGATGAAAGAAATAAAGAATGGCAGGGAGAAAACATACACTTTAAAATCATGTTTCTTCTTTTCTGGGTCACAGGGCAGCCGAGGGGAAAAAGAAGAGTAAAAGAGAGCAAAAAAGAATGACAGGAGTCTCATGTGTATCATGGCATCTCTAATGCACTTCAATACAAACCTCCTATTTTCCCTTTTCTCTGTCTGAGCTTATTTGATTATTTATGGAGGTCAAGACACATTGGAAAATGATGCACTGAGCTGCCACAAGTAAACACATACAAACCCAATCATCGACTTGAGGCAATGTAAAGAAGGTGAGTATGATGACAGACACGAAGGTCGAGAGGTATCAACATACATCCAGTGGTGGAATGAAGGACAGGGAAGCCTCGGAGTTGAATTTACAATTTAAGATTAAAAAATATAGAGCCACAGAGGTAGATATTGTAATCATAAGGCCACAGTAGATTTTATTTTCACTGCAGCATATCAAGGGCATGTATTAACGCATCACTGCAATAAAACCTAGCTACCGTGTTATCACCATGAAGGGAAATCTAAATTCTAACAGAGCTGCAATGTGCTGTCAGTTGTATTTCAGCAATCACTTGACTGTGATTTGTAAAAAGTTAGCAGTGGTACTCTTTTTACTTGTCAACATTACTTACAGGTATAAAATGTTTGTATAACAATTATGTTCATACAGTCATCTACTGTGGTCATTTGCTGGATGGGAGGCCAGTCATTATTTATCACAGTGATAGACACAGATGAAGGGAGGTTGTAGCTTCATTAAATCCCTTCGTCTTCCCTCACTCTCTGCATTTATGACGAGTGTAATCCTTGTTAACCCTTGAACCCTTGTGTGCTCCATGTTTCATTGTGTCTGTGCCTGCTCAGATTACCTCATATCTGACAGAGATTACTAAAAATAGCGTGGATCACAATCCACTATAAACTAGCAGATTGGTATACACACTTTTCAATCTGTGCCATTCTACAGTACGTCAATACTTCCAGTCATTTTTTGCATGAGCGAGAACTGCTGTATAACTGGGAATATGAAGACATAAAGTAGCTCAACCTAGTATTATATTTTTACTAACTTACTCTGCAAAAACAGTTTTGAATGAAATTGCAATAAAAGTGAGCAAATCATTCTCTACAAAGTCCCATAAAGCCCTCAACTCTCAGCCTGGGAGTGATTATTTCTCAATAATTGTGAATTACATCTTGTTAGGGCTGATCTTATTTTTGTCTGCTGGTGTTTGGCAATTGCATTACAATGTTTTCATGTGGCTGCTTTATGAAGTGTTGAAATACGACTGTAATATGTACAGTAAGGGTGTTATGGGCTAGTTTTGAGGCACTAGTTTCAAACAGAGGATAATACTATGTATTGGCTTTAGGGATCTCTCCCAGTCCATTCACATGATTATTACCCTGATATACTGTCATTATGGGAAACTCAATATGGCTTTTGTTTTATAGGTGAGATCATCACATTTGCATTTTTTCCCACAAACTTCATATTCAACTAAACATTATATTGAAATATTGCAGCTAAAAGAATTGAGTTTATGAGACAGTGTGTTCTACTATTGTTAATTTCATAAACTGCTGAGCTCCTGCTCTTTGGTTTATACTGCTGCTACACTCATTCAGAATTTATTGCCAACATTCAGCTTATAGTCATATGCAGATATATCCACGTTCAGCTGCTGTGTCGGTGATAAGAGTTCATTAAAACAAATTAATTGAATTGAATTTTTTGTTTGTGGTGCTTAAGTTTGGATTATCAGATGTATAGCTGCCTGTTTTAGCTTTCACTGTCAAGTAGGTTTGGTCCTAGTGAACCTGTTGTTTTTGTTTTTTTACATAATTCAGAAAGAAATGCCACCTAATATTATGTGAAAAAAATCAGATGCAATTGAAAAAACATAAAGCCTTTGTTGCCTTCTCTTAGCAGAAAACAATATGTACGCTAATTGCATCATGTATTAAGACAGGTGGAGACGGTCCTCACTGTAGCTTGTCTTTCTCTCTCCTATTATTTTCTGTCAAGAAAGAAAAGACCCATCAGAGAAAAACAGGGGCCCAATATAGATCATGAATTATGTCTGCACATCTGTCTTAATGTGTGCACATGTATGTGGTTTAACTCACTAAGTGCTGGCTAAGAGGATGAAAGCTCAGTGTGTCCGGGATCTGTATGCTGTCTTACATCACACTTACATTAATAATAATGGGTATACACATTCTGCGCTGAAAATAATGGCTGTAATCATGCATTCACTTTATAAAAAGAGCTTGATATGGACCTCTAATGGGTAAAAAGCAGGGCGATTAAAAAAGTAGGATTATCAGTCAATAAAGTTGTTATAAGTTAAATTACTAAATACATATCTAGTGTGTGTGTGTGCGCATGTATGTGTGATAACGCAGATCTGAACAACAGAGCACAGGTCGGCCAGACAGGTTGCCAGTCTATCATGATCTATTCACACTTACTATACCTCTCCCTCTTTCCTTCTTTAGATTTAAATTTCCTTATATTTTTCACTTGTTCCCTTTATCACATACTGTCAGGGATAATCAGATCAGTGTGTCAGTCAGCTTAATCTACCTGACCCACTCTGAGATGGCTCAGGATGTCCGATATGCAAATGTTCACAATTAAAGTCCAGAGCAAAATCCATTTTTTGGGCAAGTTCTCTCAGGCACCACAATTTCCCATTTCAGTAACATCATAACCCACCTAATCCACCTCTTGCTGCAACTATGAATTAAGAAGAATGATAAATGATGGCAACATTAATGTCCATACCTTTTAGCAGTAGTTACTGTCACGTCTGATAGAGATCTTTTGGCCCGCCAGTGCAGATAAAAATCAGGAGCAGGAGGAGCACTCTGAGGTGGTAATCACTAATAATAGGAATGAATGGGGTCCCTGTAGCCCTGATACACATCGGCTGATAGAGACAGTGCTGTTTACTCTCTGTCAACACTCTGGCTGCTGATAAATGCTGCTGGGACTTTGTGTGTGTGTGCATGTGTGTGCGTGTGTCTGTGTGTGTGTGTGTGTGTGTCTGTGTGTATTTAAAAGAAACAAAGGAAGAGTGAGTGTGTAGGTCAGAAGATATGCACATGAAGGAGTGTGTCGGGGATGGAGAGTATGGATAGGAGGATGGAAGTGTGTCAGACACATTATGTACAGTTATATAACTGGATAATTAGTTGTGGTCATGTGACCCATGTGTATGTTTTTGTGTGAGTGTGGGAGCAAAGCAAGGTTCACAGCCTCCATTAAAAAGAACACTGGGCCTTTCACCTCTCCTAGAGATGAACACTTATTCTCACTGCAAAGGCCCTTCAGAGTCTGTTTTACTATGAAAGAACAGCAGCAACTGATAAATCACAGCCATGTTTAAAGGAAATGAAACACTAACAGCATGGAGAGAACAACAATAACATTATAAAAAAAAAAAGCCCAAACTGTACTCCCTAATAGTTAAAAGGCATTGGTGCAACTTGGCTGCAACTAACATCTGAATTGTTACCATGAGACTTCATTAAAACCCGTTTTGAGTAAACACATCCCAGTGGGTGCTTGAACCAAATGAGCAACACTACTACACTTCCAAGTTCTAAACAAATTCATCTGCAGGTATAAAACAAACAGCCACACACAAAAACACAGATAAACTGACACAATTCAATATGTAGATTTTAGGTTGAAACGTGTGAATTTAACAAACAATGGATAAATCTTTTCTATGAAAATGCCATACTAATGAAGAATTAAGTGCATTGCAGATGAAGTGTTAAACAGCTCTGAAGGGAGACTTTGACGTATTAAATATCAGCTCTTTGTCAACACTTTGTTGTGGGACTTTGAAAGTGATGTAGCTTCCAGTTCTTTTGGATCATTGTATGTCTGTTACAGCTGGACTCATCTGTGTTTTGGTATTTAGATGTGTGCAAAGACATTTATTCTTGGTAGATCTGGTCAACCAAAGCGGGCGAGTGGGAGATCTCTCTGCCACCACTTTCAAGTCACAATTCATAGGGAGAAAAGGAAGGTATCATATGTCATGAAACTCCTGAAACCACAAAGGGTAACCTGAATAACCATTATTAGGATATTCTCAATCCCCATTTTGCAGTTCAACTCTGTGGTGGATTCAACATCTTCGTCTTTGTTCTACTTCAGCTTCTAACAAAGCCATCCTTTCTCATCAGTGTTTGTTTGTGTGTCTATTTTTATTTGTGCATGTGTGAGAGAGACATGGTAATGAGCTTTGAGAAAATGATTTATTTATTGCTGTGAAATGGCTCTAAAAGCTCTGCAGCCCTCAACGACTGAGAGAGTACAAACTGAAATTTC